>OMLM01002358.1:11990-48662 GCA_900302695.1 Helostoma temminkii | reverse complement strand
ATGAACACAGCGGTTTTGTTTGTACATTATTATGATAAAGAAAAGAAGTGACAGCCTGTTACTAATGGTGGCCTGACTGTTTTTGTGGTCTTTGTGAACAGTTGCCTTGTTTTGGGTGGGAGGTTTAGAGATTTTAATTTAGAATAAACTGTGTTTTTTTTGTTTGTTTGTTTGTTTGTTTGTTTGTTTTTTTGAGTGCATCATTTAAAAACACATTACATATCAAGGTACAATAAAACTCCTCCTCAAACTGTGTCTTTATTTATTTATTTTTATCAAGCTATATTTCAAGCAAGTCATTTAAAAAATATTTTTTACAGTTCTATTACACTGGCATATGAAGACTGCTGAAAGAAATACTACATAATAAGGGCATCCACCACCTTCAAGCTGCTATGATCATGATGGTAATTATAATAGTACCAAGCAGCACCTCGTTTTGTGTTATAATGCAACATCTGTGCTGTCATTAGAGATGTAATGGGGCTTAGATTAAGGAGGTAGGAAGGATTCCTCATGTCAGAGAAGTCAGAATTTGGGTAATATTACATCAGAGTAATATATAATATATATCCTTATAAAGAAGGAGAAAGGTGGTAAACCATGTAATGAAGATGGGATGATATAAAGTTCAACCCCCGCTGTGTCTTTTTCATCCTAAATCCACAGTGTTGTGTTTCTTGGCACGTGTAAGGTCATGCACATGCTTTTATATTGTGTCTCTGTTTCCAAGCTTGCTGCCTGGTCTCAGGAAGAAGGCGAACACCATTATCCATCTTGAATATTTAAAGCAATGGGAGAGAGGGAGGATGTGCAGAACAGGAAGGGATACGTGCTCACGGTCGAAGAAGAAGAAGAGATGGCAGCTGCAGAATGGTCAAGGTCAGAGGAAGAAAGTAGCAGAAGTGCCTTGAATATCATAATCCTCTCTGAAGAATGACCTCTCCATGAGGATACCCTGCATATTTTAGATTTTTTACCTGAACGTGCGGGCTGTGTAGGCTTCTCTTAGTTGGCAGCCAGGGGGGTTCTGGCTAAACGGTATAAGAGAGCCCATTTCCTTTATGCTACATATTTAATAAGGCTAAGCATGCATGGAATTACTTTGCCTTTAACTCATATTTCCTTTCAGAATGACCCCTTGACTTGTGCAGCAGTCAACCTTTCATTTTGCACATTCTTCTTCACGCATTATCAGAAACATATCCACTCTAATGCAGGTCATATGTCTGACTTTTCTACAGTGGTGCCTTTTTCATTGTCAGTAATGTGGTTTTGGTTGAGGGGTTTGCATGGTTGGAATTTATAGAGAGGTCTGGGTTCAACAGCTGAGGTCTCCGTTATTGTTGTGGTGCTACTGCAAGATATAACCAGTTTTGCAACTTACGAAAGTACGTTGTAGGGAGGGAAGGCACACAGTGTAGCATGAGTCAAACTATTAAATAGAGCTATAAAAAAGGAGCACCTTCATTCGGAAAACATTTGAAGTTCTTCAGCATACAATTTATTGTGAATTAGTTGTATGATGTAATTTGTAAGATTTTTTTTAATGATGAAAGAGGTTGCAATGCAGGGGCTGATTTGGACCAGAAAGTGGCACAGGAGCTATATGCGCATATTTCGATGTAAATGTATACTGTCACAATCATTTGCCTGGATTGCCTCTGGAGAGGCAATCCAGGCAAATGATTGGGGCCCCCAATAAAATTTGATTAGATTGGCTCCCAACTGCCACTCATAGTGGGGCATTTTGCAACTGTAAACCCCCGTAAACCTCCCATAAACCTTCCATAAGCGATGTGTTCAAAGTTTGGTTGAATTCAATGGCCTTCTTTGTGTGGGCCACATAGAGTGTAGGCTGCCTCTCTGTCACACAGGAACAACTCTTAGATCTATGGTTTGTGAATGCTGTACAATAGCTTGTGAGCTAACCCCTAATGTGTTGAGTGACATGCACTCGTTAGTCACCACAGCTTCCCAGACTTTCTAGTCTTCCATCTCTGCTGTGCTGTTTACTTTCCCAATTTATTCTCATAATTGTATATGAATTAAAATTTTTTTTGTTTTTGAAGCTAAAGCTCTAGGATCTTGTTTGGTTGCAAACAGGACACGAAGTTCACACAGTTCATGTATAGAGATTCCTTTCTATTTTACTCTGTCTAATCAGTGCTATTAGTCAAGATGTCTTCAGTCACTGAGCCAACAGCTCAGATTTGCAGATCAATTTCTTTTACCAAAGCTGAATTTGACAAGAAAAAATATGCAGATTCACTGTGCCCTCTGGGCCAGTCCTCTCATTTTACAGATTCTATTGTACTTGACCATTCTGTTTTTAATCTGTCTCTTGTAAGTCCCTCAACATTATTAAAATGCAATACTTAATCTCTGAGTGACCCTTTAAGTACGAGCCTACAAATACCCACATACTGAGGCTCTAGGAATGTATGGTTGATATTTATATTGTTTAAAGGTATCATGAAGTGCAACAATGTCACTTTTAACAATCATGATCGTTTCGAATGATACTGAAGTAGCTTACACCACAATGAAGAAAAAGAAAAGAAAGAGGGTGATGATGACATGGAATGATGATTATGAAGAAGGTGGCAGTGTGGGAAATATGTACTTTAAGATGTCTTTGTTGCGTTCCTTTCCGGTGCTCTGTTCCAAACAGATTCACAGGTAATTCTCCGTGAGTGAAATGAAACCAGACAGGATTTTATACATTCCACTTAAACCGCAGTAACTCAAGAGAACATAACGTGTCATTAAAACACTGTGTCAAGAAAACGACAGTTTTTCATGTGTGAAATGCACATTATAATAGCAAGTATGTAAGTTGATCACACGGCTTGAGGTGAAAATAATCATAGTTTTGTTACTGACCCATTAAAACACTCGCACATAAGCTTCCAACTAACATTAATAAAACAGCTGTTTTGTTACATAGTCTCACTGCAGTGCGTTTCCATCCAAGACGAGCATGGCTGATGTCAAAACAACGCCTGCCATAATCTCCTCACACATGTGCACACACGCACACATGCATGCGTACATACATGCAATCCATTTATGTCGTGTACCGTTGCGGCCGCTGCAGGGCGCAGCTCCGTCACTGCGGGCTGAAAACAACTGTGAGTGGAGACGCGCAGATCTCCATCCTCATCCTCTGCAGTCTCCTTCTCATCCTGTCCGCCTGACTGACTGGCAGATCATCTCAGTGACCAAACTAACTGACAAACGGGCTGCACCGCTGACAGCGCCAGCTATTTTTTTTAAATCAACACGGGGTAAGAAAATAGTTGCATTTTCTTGTTCTTCTTATCTCTTCTCTTTCTTTGTTTTCTGTTATTATCGTTTGTGCACAGTGGTTGTATGGAGATGCACTTGCAGTGAGAGTAATATAAGAGCAGACAACACACTCCTGCACGGGATATTGTAGTATTTTGCTGTTTATCAGTCAGAATCACCAGCGCTAGCAAATGCAATGCGTGATGGTAACACAGCTGGATGACTTTTAGTGGACTATATGAGAAGGTTTCTCAAGGTACAGTGTGTGAATGTTGAAGAGAAATTTCTTGTAGCATTATTAAATTGTATGGTATTTGTGTGTGTGCGTGTGCGTGTGTTTGTGCCACTGCCTGTCTGACTCTGCCTTTCCCTCCTGGCCACATTCCAGGGCACAACAGCATGTGAATGGCAGCACAAATCGGCAGAGTTGTCACAGAGGAGCAGGAGGAGCTCCCAGCCAATGGAGCTGCTCACCATACTCACACACGGAGTCAGAGCCACATCCAGTTTCAGTCTCTGACACACACCGCCCAGTGGCAAGTTCCTCGTGCTCACACAAGGAGTCACAGTCATACACACTTCAACACTATCTCACACGCACAGTCTCAGAAGTACGGCTGTCGCCTCACACACAGTCTCTCAGCCATGACCAAGGGAGAAAAGAGAGTGCAGGTCTCTGTGGGGAAGCTCATCAAACCCACTGAACCACTGTTCCCCAAAACTGCTCAGCAGGTAAGATCACCTGTTTTCAGTGTTTCTTTTGTGTTGTTCCACAGGCTGTTATCACATGTAATAGCACTCTTTTAACTGTCATGCCTGTAAATCTTGTTTGGAGCCTACGTTTTTAGTAGGACACTAAATCTGAGATCGGTTTTTAAATCTCACCTGGTGTATTTGTGACTTAGTTCGGTTGTGATTGTTTTGGCGTGACTGCATGTAGAGAACAAAAAGTTGGAAAGTTTGATCTATTTAGTTGTGATTAATCAGCTGCATTGTTTTCTTGCCAGCTGTAATCCCCCCGAGTGCAGAGTCAATGCCTGGAAGTTGATTGTTTTTATTTGCGAAAGGTTGCTCCAATTGATGAGATGACCTGCTTAATCACTGTTTTCTTTTGTCTGATCCCGGCAGTATCAGTAGACTTTGGTGATGGAAACAGTTGTAATCACAGCCATAATAGGAAGGAAGACTGTGAATAGGCAGTACAAAGAAACTGCTTATTGAGGTTTTGCAGACACTGGAGGACTGAGTTGACTTTACTGTCCTTTATTGTTTGATCTTATGTTATTTAGCTTTGTGAGATAAGTCTGTAAAGTAGGGAAGCCTCGTATGGGTGAGC
Source organism: Helostoma temminkii (assembly GCA_900302695.1). Taxonomy (NCBI): domain Eukaryota; kingdom Metazoa; phylum Chordata; class Actinopteri; order Anabantiformes; family Helostomatidae; genus Helostoma; species Helostoma temminkii. The sequence goes on along the minus strand of OMLM01002358.1, from coordinate 44,035 downwards.
TTGTGTTTGTATCTGTGTACCAGTCAAAGTGCTTGAAGCGGTTTGCTCCGAATGGTGCTGCTTACATGCACTTATCCCACAGGCTATTAAATCAAAGCAAAGGACAGACGGACAACCAAGCCTGTACATGATGCATTGTCCCTTCAGCAAGGTATACCACATAATGCAGACAGTATTTCAGGTAATGCTGTAATGCAATACCATGGCAGTTAGTCACTCATTTTCAGTTTTGCTACATTTGCTCATAGTGTACATGAAACTACATTACATCACGAGATATAACCAGTTTTGCAACAGTTTAATCTCCACCAAACCTCTGTTTAGTATGAAGTGTTACTGGATTTGACACTTGGCATTTAGATTTAAAATGTGCAATAGATTTCTGTGAAGACCGAAGAGCCTTTTTGATGTAAAAAACATAAATTCCCGTGCTGCATTAAAATGTGAGTTCAATTAATAAGATGTTTTTCTCATGATTTTTTTATATTATAGAAGGAAACAAGCCGTACTTACTGATTTTGAATTTTAAAGATAGGAAAACTAGTTGAATAGGCTTATCCAATGCTGCTATGTCAGTAAGGCATAATAGATCAAAGACATTTTCTGTCTTTGTGAATGAAAGAAAATTATAGATCTGCAGTCAGTAATGGGTAAACTGTCACAGCTAATTCCACATGAAGAGCCTCTAAAAGAGTTTTGTCACTCTGATGATATCCATGCATATGGCACAGAGTATATATTCTGTACCAGTTTATCCTTTAGATTTTGCTGTGGCTCTCTGGGAGTTTAGCCACCACCACTTTACTGTTTCAATACATTTTCATGGATTGTTGCCATCACTGACATAATAATCGGCCTGACATTTCATACTCATAATCCATAATCTGAACTGACAACCAAATGCTAATGCACCATAACTAGTCTGACTAGAACCTGTTTTATGACCTAATTACCCAAAATATGTAAAAAGAAATTCTTTACTGTATCAACATTTAAACTGATTTATGGAAGAGATTTACCACCTTAACATTTATTGTACACATTTTACTTGGAAATATAGTTTAGCTAGCTCTAAAGGTTATTTCTCATTCATTCTTTATTCTTTCTACAATTACTCTTAATCCCGATTTAAATTACTTGTATATTTCAGGCCTGTTAAATAGTTTTCCCTACAGCAGTTAAAGATTCATTAACTTTAGAGATTAGTCTTATCTGTCCTTGTCCCTTGCTTGTTGACAGTCTGGATTTTAGAGATTCTCCCTTCGCTTTGAACCAGTGTACCAATATATGTGTGTGTGTGTCTGCTGAGATGTGTATATGAGTTTTTGTTTGTGCATAAAGACAACAGTAGACGGGATATCCTGTTTTGTCCTCTTTGATGATAAGGACTCTGAGAGTAAGAGTTCGGAAGGAAAGAATAAGTATTTAAACTGAGAGGGAGAGAGCAGTGCTGGGTGCACCGGGCTGGGTGCACATTATCAGTTAAGCAGCATTCTCCAGACACAGAAGACTTTGATTTTTCTCTCCAATTAGGCTAATTGCAGTGAGAGTGGAAGAAGAGAGAGTTTGAAAGTCAGAACCGCTGCACAGCCTTTACTTACCTCTGACCCGCTTGTCTTGAGATTGAATAATTACACACCTCTCTCCTGGTAATTGTCGTTCTCCAACCCCTCCATGTTTTTATGGGGCAAAAAAGAGGAGGAAGAGAAAACGTGAGCTGGATAATAACAGTGTGTCGGATGTGGCTGTGGTTTCTTTGGTGATTTCCTTCTTTCATAAAACTCTGAAGGGAGTAGCTGTGGGCCAAACCTGGGCCACTGGATGTGGAGTGACACTGTTTTGTGTGTGTATGTGACACCAAAGGTTATACAGAAGGGGGAGCAGGCAAAGGTTGATACGGCATGTGTGCACAGGCTCTGAGACAGTCATAAATACTGTGCTCCCTAGACTGTGGTTTCTTGTCTTATTCATGTGTCAAGATGAAAGCTGGCCCATCTCACTGTACACACATGCACACACACAGAGGCACATGCCTGATGGTTTTAGCACAGAATGGTGACGGATAGGGCGCTGTGGATGACTCGGTGGGTTTCTCAGGTCCTTCCACGTGCCTCAGTGTCTCCCCAGATAGACCACAGTGGAAACAGCTGATGGGTGGAGGGGCATTGGGATGGGAGTGATCTCCTTCTGATCCACACAATTACAGCACATGAGTATCTTCCTTGTCTGAGAGTAACCTGTCATTTTGGGAGGTGATGTTTTAGGAGTGACCATGTAAGGTTGTACCTCGGAGACAAGTTGTATGTGTATGTAATGCAGTACATAATGATATATACAGTACAATGGGATGTGAAACCATCCGGGCAGCTATTGTCATTTTCTTTACATTTCGTTGACTCACTAAATTGTTGCAATTCAAGCTATAGAAAGAAGGTTATTTCGGGGGCTCCTGAAATAGAATTCGAAAAGACTAGCATGACTATACAATTGTCTATTTATGAGTCATAAGTCTTTCTCATGGCCTGAATGCGACACACCTTATTTCACTTTGGTGTATCTAGGAAGAAGGTTTTCCTGTAAGCGAGAGCAGGAATGTGCTTGGCCTTTGTTAAAGTATTGAACCAGTGAAACATTGCCATGACACAAAGCTGAAATTCAAAGACGTTTCAATGGTTTGATTTGAGGAATTTTGATTTAAAATAGTTGAGTGACATCTTAGTATGTATTTTTTTCATTGTTAATTATATAAATCACATGACACATGCTATCATTTCTGGATTGAAGCCTTCATGCTGACTGGCTAACAATATGACATATTCTTTATTTATACCACTGACTTCATTTTCTGATGAAAATATCAGTAATACAGTCATACTTACCATGACCAAATTTTTTACATCTACTGGCTTTATCCTTGAAAGTATGGTTAAATCCATAAATGGGGGTACTGGATTTTCTTTGTTCATAAAGTTTACACTATATATTTTATAAGTCAGCATAAAGCAGTTATGTTGTGTATTTTGTGTCAGCAATAAATTCTCAGTGCTTTAATTCCTAGTAGCTTTTTTCCATTTTTCCTTTTCCTATTCTCATGAGACTCTTCATTAAAATCTTTACAGAAAAGTTTTGCTCATTACTGGGACACCATTATTCTATTAAGTTTTTTTCTTCTCCTTTGTTACTTCTTTTTTCATAGACCGACTTGAGCCAGAAGTTGTCATTATGCAGTAAGCTGTGTTTTGCCATTGGCGGCGCCCCCAAGGAAGTGGCTGCGAGCGCCACAGCCTTCTTCCTGCAAATCTACCTGCTTGATGTTGCTCAGGTAATGTGGTGGGAAAGTATAAGACAGTGTGTAGCTTCCATGTGTGAAAAAATAGAGTTTGTGCCTGCCAGTGTTTTGCATTTAAATCTGTTCCTGTTCTGGTCTGCAGATCAACGCCTTCCAGGCCTCCATGGTGCTGTTCATTGGTAAAGCTTGGGGCGCAGTGACAGACCCTATGGTTGGATTCCTTATTACAAAGACCAGATGGACCAAGATTGGCAGACTCATGCCCTGGTGAGCTCCCTGCTTACACACACACACACACACACACACACACACACACAGAAAACTCTTGTATATTGTCAGTACTGTATTTATTGTTTTTTTTTCTGCTTCTACATTTATATTTCTTGTTTGCTCAAAAGTAGGGTTAGGCAGTACTGACAAAATCAAATTTAAGAAAGCTCATTATACACTTTAAGGAATCTGATTAATAACTGGATAGTTGATAAGTAAATTGTATAATTATTACTGCTTTCAGAATACTGACAACAGAGAAAAAAAATCTAGGCTACAAAGTTGCTACAAAGTTGAATTAAATAGTAAAACATTATTATTAAAATGTAATGCAACCTTTAGACATTGCAATAATCAGACAGTATTACATTTCGCTTTGCAATATTAACATCTTAGAACTTAAGGGCCTATCCCAAGGACCCAGTGAAAAACGAATAAGTAATTATTTATTTAATTCATAAACTTGCACAAAATTACTCTTATTTTCCCTGGTGAACACATGGTAAAGTGCTGCTGTTGACATACAGCTAAGTATACATAAATGACTGTAATTTGTTGACTGATGTTTGATTTGCTCCCACTCTCAGACATAATTATCTCTACTACATGTTGCTAATGTTTGTCTGAAACTTGAACAAAAAAAAGCCATGTCTTCCACTTCCGAATGGTTTGAAACTAGTCTCAAGCCCAGGCCTTTCAACTGTTGATTGGGCTAAATAAACAGCCATTATGCTATAATTACAATGTTGCTGATGTTCCCTCTGATGAGCTATACATATTGGATCCTTCAAGGGTGTGGGATTGCCTTTTGATGCCACACAATAGATGAGGAAGTTAACTGTCATTCTTTCATATACATTTTCTGCTGCTGTAAATATGATGATTATTTTTTTAATCATCTTATTTTGGAAATGTGTCTCAATTTCTCATGGACATTAGTACAGTTTCACTTTGTGACTTGATAATTGTGGATTATATAAAGCTATTACCACAATTTCCACTTACCACCACTTTCAAAGATTGACTGTATGTGTGAGTGTTTGTGTGCACTATATGTCTTTTGAACACACTATCGTGACACCTACTGTAATTACACAGTCGGTTTTCAATGCCTACTGCATTATAAAGCATAGATTAAACACAAGCTGACAGTGCTGGAGGGGAACCAGGTCCACTGTGGCCACCCAGCCACGTTCAGTTGCAAACAGATGCTGATGGCTGTTAAATCAACTTTGATTACTCCTGGGAAGCTGTAGGCGTGTGTGTCCATATTAATACTCAGACACACACAGCCAGTGTGTGTTATATGCTGGTATTTGAAATATGTGTTCATCAGTATTTATGATGAGAGTGCAAGACACTCCTTTTTTGGAAAGTCCCCTGCCGTTTCAACAGCGAGTGCTTCAGCCACTCTGGCTGCCCACAACCAGACATAAAACAATTTGTGTCTTTGTAATGAATCCTCTGGAGTAATTTGCACCAAAACAATCCCTTGGGTGTTGCATGTTTATTATATGTGAATATAGCAATGTGTAGCAATGCACCATCTCAGTGGCAAGTAGAGCTAGAGACAAGGCATTATGTCATTGTTGTTAAAAGCAGAATTACTAACACAACAATATAAAAATATTCCCTTATCAGCAAAAGCTTACATAATAATAATTGTATTCAGCAAATTATACCAAATTGAACTTTTGACTTTGACTAGCATATTAGTAGTAGTTTTAACTACTTTATGGATGTTGAGTTGTTTTTTTAAAAAAGCACTTTTGTTTACATGCTAAACTTGTGAACATCTTAAACTAGTGAAAAGGGACCCAAATTAGACTAGTCTATTGCCACAAAAAATCCTGGTTTAATATTGCCAAAAAATTACAAAAAATTAAATAATAGTAATAAAAGTATACTTTAAGCACCTTATAACACTTTACCTGAACCTTAAAGCCACAGTGGTAGCACACTCCTACATATCAGACCTGTTCCAAATCCCTTTTGTTCTGCAGCACATTATTTAATTAACATGCTGCAAATGTCCTGAACAAGTCAGAGAAGATAGAATTGGAAGTGCCAGCCTCCTATCAGCCTGCTCTGCCTTAATTAAGACTGTGCATATTATTCAACAGGTGTGAACGTGTACTCGTGTGTGTGTGTGAGGTGTGAGAAAGTCTTTGAATTTTTAAAAGCATTTGTGCATTTGCTACCTCTCCCAGGACACAGTCATCTTGCAGGAACATTCTAACAGTCCCATTCACTCAGCCACAGGGCCTTTTCATTGCTCCCATGACCAAGCAGTCAATACTGCAGAACCAGCGTTGTCAGCCGCCTTTGTTTAAGCAAACAATCAGGAGGAGAGTGAGGTGGGAGAGCTGGATGATGCTAGAAATGACTGTAACTCTCCACCTCATTCTCCCACTTTCTCTCTTTATAATTCACAGTGTAGAGCAGGTCAGAGGGCAGAGCGATTGTGGATTTTGTCACAATCACCTGAATTCTATCCGTCCCTTTTTTACCTGTAGATGTGCTGGTATTACAGCTGCTCTAGGGTCTAGACCACAGAACAAACAAACTCAATTAGTTCAAAAGGAAAGAAAGACGAGGGTGGATGAGATATTGGTGTTTGCAGTTAAATCATACTGCTGATCATCCATAATTCGTCCTTTTCCCTTCATGCAAAACACACAGCTGGTCACTTTAACCAAAATTATACATTCCAGTTGTTTACTTATGAATTATACATGACCCACATACTGTATCGCTCCATCTAAGTTCTGAGAAAAGCACAACACAGCAGAACTGCTTCATGCTGCATTTATTTGTGTGTGTGCTTCGTATTCATGTAGTCTGTGTGTGTGTGTGTGTGTGTGTGTGTGTGTGTGTGTGTGTAGATCTGTCAATGATACATGTGTGGGTTTGAAATATTGTGGTATTTTCCCGCTTGCCTGTCCCTCCCAGGACAGATTCCTTTCATACTTATAACATCATAATCATTGAGCAGTCAGCTTAGCCTCAATGTAATTGCAACAGAACTATTGATTTTAATGCTGCTATTACAGTGACATAACACAGCCAATGTCATCCATGTTCTGACATTAAAGTGGTGACAATAGTTGAACTGCAATTGCTTAGAATGTGATTGTAAAACTAAACGTAAGAACAATGTGATTTTACTTGGTAATTTGATTTGTCATACCTCTTTGTTTTGTAGGATGGTGGGTTGCACTCCTTTCTTGGTGGTCTCCTACTTCTACCTCTGGTTTGTTCCTCCTTTTATCAGTGGCAGGTTCATCTGGTACCTAGGCTTCTACTGCCTCTACCAAACCCTTATCACTGTAAGTACCTTTAAGTGGCTTCAGATAACATATCAAGAGTTAACACAAACAACAAGAGAGACATAGAGAGAGAGAGAGAAGTGGGAAACTGGAGATAAAAGCTCTGAGTGATCGTACAACAAAAAACATAAATAAAATTAGTCAAACACTGTGAAGAATAAAGTTTATATTATAGATGATTACAGCTACAGTACAGTAAGCCTCTGAGAGTTTCTGGTATGATTTATACTTTGATTTTTGAAACAAGCACCAGATTAGAGACCAAAGCTCTTAGATAAGTCATCTCAAAGGGTAGTGTAGTTATTTAGGTTGCCTTTTGTTGTTATGGTGCAGACAATTCATCTCTCTCTGCTCAGCGCAGGGGTAACCCTTATAACATATCCACACAGTGCTTAAACCGCTGCAGCCACACTGTGGCAAGCTGCAATGGTATGTCATTCTAACTACTTGATAAGTATATGGTCAGTCCTGCCAGGAACCTCTTGCTGGATAAATGCTGGTTACCACTTTTAGCTTCCCTTCATTGTCTCTGGGTGTGTGTTTGTGTCAAATCTGCTGGGAAAGGCCAGATGTTATCAGTCAGAGGGTTACAGTCTGTAAACAGAGGTTAGAGCACAACATATCATCTGTTCATGCAATCAACTAATAATGGCTTTCCATCAAATTAATCAGTTCTCACTTCCATCTGCACTGCTCAGTTAAGTAGGCTCAGTTCTATAAATGTTTGAATCCTGTATAGGCCCCATAAATGACATGCTGTATAGCTGAAAAAATCTTTCTCCGCCGCATTTATTTTTGTTGCGGCTATGCATGCTTGTTTGGCCACAGTGCTGACTGAGGCCTTGTGTAAATTACAAACTAAATCAGGACTTGATTTGCTCGCCTATTCTCTGGGAGAGGTGGTGAGGACGAAGTAAACAGAGGTGAGGTTCACCAGCATGGAAACTGCACCGTTTACATGCTGGTGAACCTCACAATATAGCAAACACATGTATATATATAAATACATGTGTACATACATATATATGTAAATGACAAACCTCATAGTGGTGCTAGAGGAAAAGTTAGGGAGACCACCCCCAACAACTTTGAGATTCACCCTCTGATAATATGAGACATGAGACTTGTGTAACTGTTCAGCTGCTGCTGTGCCAGACTAGTATTTATTTCTATTGTACCTAAGTATATTTTGCTCCATTGCAGTGCTTCCATGTGCCTTATTCTGCTCTCACCATGTTCCTGAGCACAGACCAGAAGGAAAGAGACTCAGCTACTGCCTACCGTAAGAAAGCAGTTAATAATTCCTGTGATGCTGAATTAACCATTGATCTTTTAAAGTTTGCTGTTCAGATTAAGAATGTGTGATCTTTACTCATGTGATGCCAGGAATGACAATGGAGGTGCTGGGCACACTCGTGGGCGCTGCCATCCAGGGTCAGATTGTGGCCAGCGCCCACACTCTGAAGCACTGCCCAACTCACAACGTGACTACCGGTTACCTTGGCAACAGCAGCGGGGCAGACATCGTCAAGAGCCCAGTGCACTCCCAGGACTACCTGTCACACGCTGTAAGTGTCACAGTGCCAAGCCAGGAGCCCAGGTGTGCTCAAAGTGGGCCACAGAGTTGGTTTGAAAATAACTCAGACTGTCATCAGTGTTCTTGCTTAACTTGGAGCTGTGGTGTGTCCTCAAGGTGGTTTACTTTTGCTAAATATCTGAGTTCAAAAAAAGAAATGCTGCATGAAAAGAAGGATTGTTCAAAATTTAGTCCATATTTACAGGCTGTCTACAGGTTCTGACATCCAAAATGTCTCGTCTTAACCCATGGGATTGAAAGGAAATGCCACTGTTTGATATCTGAACCCAACATCCTGAGCCAGCTCCCCTCTCATGACCACAAAGGGGGTTCCTCCCTCACATCAGGCTCCAAACTGTGGCCCCACTGCATTGAGGGGTCCACGGTCTGCAAGTCATTAGACCTATTTATACTTTATATCACTCAGAGCATTTGAAAGCACCCCATATTCAATATATTGAAAGTATTAGTCTGCAGCTAGCTCAAGTTGGAAGAAGAGGAGCATGATAGGACACTGTCATTTACATTTCAGTTTGAAAAGATTCATTTTAGTTGTATTGCAGCTATTTGGGCTTCAAAATGTTCTTTTCCAATGGATTTTGGGTGAACTCTATCGGGACAACCCGCTTACCACACCAGACCTTTTGCAGCCGCCTGCTAAATTCCTCCGCGGTCACTTGTGAGGGTGGCACACCGACTGGCCAAACTCAGTCTGCCCTTGGAAACAGGGAGTGTTTGATGTGCATAAATAATAATGAACCACTGGGTTGAGCCACATGGAAAAATAGTAAACAAACATAAGTTGTTTAAAGCAGAGCAGTTCCTGTCGGGGTATGGCATTAAATAGTTAAGGCTGTATTCTGGGATACAGATCTACTTGTGGTTTCTTCCTGTTTATGCTTGTGTTTGCACAATGAATGGGTATGACTTTGCAGTCTCAGCTCGAAGACACATAACAGCACAGAAGGTCACAGGCAATAAATGATGTGCTGATGAGTGTTAGAGTGAGGAAAGAACCGAAAAGAACTAAACAAATGTATTCACCAGTTATAATTAAAATGGACACCAGAATGGATATAGAGCATGTTGAAATTAGGCCCTTAAATTTTTTAGGCATTTGAGAAGCTTATGAATTAAATATTGGAAAAGCTGAGGATAGATATATATAGACATAGTTTGTTCTTTCTCTCTGCAGAAGGAGGTGTACATGATAGCTGCTGGTGTTATTGGAGGAGTGTTCCTCATCTGCACGCTGGTGATGTTCCTGGGAGTCAAAGAGAGAGATGGTGAGACGTGTCTTCATGTTTGTGTGTGAACTTGAGTGCTCACAGAAAATTATTTCTCATAACTAACTAAATATTTCTCCTTTATTGAGCAAAAAATCCCAAAATAAACCTGTCTCAATGTCTCAAAGGTGATCGTTTATTGCTATTTTTAAGTATTTCATAGTTTTTCCTACACACTAAGAATATTATTGAACTCCTCTCTGGGAATCTGCTATCTTCTGATGTTTATTATGCTATAAACGACAACTCTCAGAAAAACAGCATTATGCAGGGCCAGTTCCAAGATTGCCAGTGAGCAAATCCATCAACCTTCTCTCACCGCATGTTATTCGATATGCTGCATACTCACATTGTTATTTCACGTGTAACCATTTCAGATCCCTATACCCCAAGGACTGAGAAGCAGATCCCGTTCTACAAGGGCTTTATATTGGTGATGAGACACGGGCCATACCTCACTCTTACCGCTGCATTCCTCTTCATCACTGTCGCAATTCAGGTAAATGCAAATTTATTTAGGCTGCGCTTCTCAGACATGACACTGAACGTACCAGTAAATGGAGCCAGTCCTGGATCCTGACAGCGCAGGAGAATTGCTGGCGCTCAATGTTTATTTGATCAATGTAGAAGAGCACTTGAAAGCTTATGGTTTAAAGCATGTTTTAAGTCTCAAGTCTTTTGAGAGTATTACGAGCACAGAGTATTGTTGCTGTTCGTCACTTGTAGACAGATGCTACGACTCTGACTGCTTAAATAATTGCAGACTTTCCAAGTTTTTCATCGTATCTATTTCTGGATATTTTCACCCCTCTCATCTGAGAGGAGGTGTCAGTTGTCATCCATGTGAGCCCCAGAGTGGTAATAAATCACTGCAAAACAACGTCAGCAGCTTCTCCAGTCACTTTATTTGGCCCTCAGCACAGCAAGCTGAGTGCCCAGCGACAGTGCTGAGCAGACAAGACAAGGCAGAATATCTGAATGTTTGATCTCTGATTTCTGCAGCTGGTACAGAGCAACTTTGTCCTCTTCTGCACATATGCCGCCGACCTGAAGGATCACTTCCAAAACATCGTGCTGACCATCTTGGTGAGTACAGTTTTTAGGACCACTTCACCCCACAAACACTCAATGATGTATATAAAATATATAAAATACAATGACATACTGGTACAATGTATGTAATTTGACTGAACAACACAAAACTCTTTTATATTCTTTATTTCCCTTCTATTTCATGGTAGAAACTAAAAATTGCTCCAGATACATTTGCACACACTTACAGTGACATTCATTATCGTCATACATTTTTCATATAAACTCGTTGTAATCATCTTCAAACACACACTGAATTCCATTGAGAACACACAATATCTGTTTCTGCAGGTTTCTGCAGTGATAAGCATCCCGCTGTGGCAATGGTTTCTGGAAAGGTTTGGAAAGAAGACTGCAGCTTTTTGCGGCATCACTGTGAGTATATTGTTTTTATTTTAGTTTGCCAGAGTAGCCTTGTTAAGACATAAGTCTTTGCACCATCTTGTGGACAAGCCTGGAATTATGGCAGAGAAACGTGCTAAACATTTCATGTTGTTGGGAACATAAAACCTTCAAAGAATTATTGTTAAGGAATAATTTTTCATGAGATAGTATTGAAATAATGAATTTAACTTATTGCTACTCCTTCTGTGTATCTAGTGGATCATGCCCTTCACCTTGATGCTGGTCTTCATCCCTAATGTGGTGGTGGCCTACGTTGTGGCTGTCTCCTCTGGACTCAGTGTGGCTGCCTCGCTCCTGCTGCCATGGTAAGATGCTGAACTGCTGTGTACATCACATCTCAATACACCCATCAACACTCAGCCAAATAATTTATGAATATGGTTTAAATATTTGAGTTCACTGACACAATCTCAAGTGTGGAAACATCTTACAAGATAGAGTGCTCTAGGTTTCTACTGTCCGAATATTGTCCACTTGTGCCTAAATGTACAAGCGGGCAATAGTCAAAATATCTTATAATGGACTGGCCAGGGCGTCTCCCTGCTATCTGCCCAATGGCCCAGTATCAATGTACATTTCATTTAATATTTGTAAAATATACATTTATATCCTTAAATATTCAAAATCCGCAGACTCAATTTGCAGTCCTGTTGTATGTTTGTCTGTACTGTGGCTCTGCTCATCATGCTAGTCTCTATGATGCAAAATCTCATTAGTCGAACCATAATAGTGAAGCAACAGGCTGTTAGTGGTGACTTTGTTTCCAGAGGGCCAACCATGCACTCAGGTCATATAATGGTCATGGAGGTGATGTCATTTGTAAAATTAAGTCTGCTATAAATCCAGCATAGGGCTAAGAGAACCCCAGAGGTGAAACACTCTTCTTGTCTACATCTGTCTACATCAGTGACTGGAGGACGACTCTCCACTCGTCTCATCTCCTCCCTCAAACCCCCAAATTACAGAGGCTGTCTGTGGGGGCATGTTTATTTTGGAATGGGTTGATTGTTTATCCAGTCTGTGGTCCGTGGGCAGTGGTACCGCCTGCGCTCATCATCTAATCGTGTTATTAGCTCTGTAATTTTAGCCCACAGGTTTATCAGAGCACTATAAGTAAGCTTCACATCATCAGCTGTTAGCATCTTGACTGGTTATGTAAGATGATTGAAGGCATCCATCAGATTAAAATTTTACCATGCCTTAGAGTGATACTCACAAAACTCTGCGAAAAAAAGTAAAAACAAATAGGCTAAGTCATTCAACTGTGTGTGTGTGTAATGCAGGTCTATGCTCCCAGATGTGGTGGATGACTTCAGACTGGTCAACCCCTACTCTAAAGGCCATGAAGCCATCTTCTACTCCTTCTACGTGTTCTTCACCAAGTTCGCATCAGGCATCTCCCTGGGAGTGTCCACCCTTTGCCTGGAGTAAGTCTGCATTCGTATCACCTATGCACCATTTATTTATTTACTGCATGATGCCGTGTATCTGCACTTAGTTTGTTATGATACCTTACAAAAATGCATTAACCCCAGACCTCATGTATAATTCATCACGCCAAAGGTGTTCAGTTTGCTCATTTGCAGTTTTGCAGAGTCAGGCTGGATGTCAATTTATTGTAACCTGTATTTAAATGGGTTCTCTGCATGTTTGTGTAGGTTTGCAGGGTATGACACCGGTGCTTGCAAGCAGCCTGCTCCTGTAGTGTATACCCTGAAGCTGCTGATCGGCGCTGCCCCAGTGGCTTTCATTGTCACAGGGTTAATGATCCTGCTTCTGTATCCCATCAGTGAAGACGTGCGACTCAGAAATAAAGTCTGTCTGGAGGAACTACGGTGAGAAATAATCATATTTACACCTGGGAAAAATAAACTTTAAACCTTTAAAGGAGCATTCCACTAATTCACTTTAACCCAAGTTCAAAGAAGTGCAATACTTAAGTTCCCAAGCCAGCATGGTTAGCTGTGCCATTATGCTGTAAATATTTATATTAATCAGTGGTGGAGGTAGTATTAAGATCGGAATAAAAGTAGCAATGAACACACTAGTTAACTCCTCCATCCCGGATAAAAAATTTGACTTGAGCAAAAGTACAGACATATTAGCAAACTTTCTTCAAACAATTAAAGTTTATGCTGAATGTCCCCGATTATTATTTTATTATGCATGAACATGTAAGTAATATGTTATATTACATTACAATATGTTATAATTGTTATTTTTAATTGGGTCAGACAAGAAATGGATGGATTGATCCATAACAGTGAATTATATATTAGTAATTAATAAGTAATTAATAATGGTTGTATAAAGCTTATTATACTTTATATTAGATAGAGTATATATTTATGCATAATTTTGGAGCTGTATAAAGTACATTTAGCAGTGAGTGGAAATTCTCAAGTAGAGCACAAGAACCTCAGAATAATGAATACATGTACTTGAGTAAATATATTTAGGTGCTTTCTACCATTGCTATTAATGTAACACATTATTATATTCATGTCTCCCACAGGAAACAAAGCATCGGCTCCAGAACGATGGAAGATTTGAGTAACGTGTGATGCTGACCTTAAATGAAGTGAATATCTAAAAGCCACGTATTCCAGTAAAGCTGGAAGTTTGTTCATTAGTGTATATTACACTGATACATACTTAATTTGTTTTAATGTAAACATTTTTTGTTTCATGTTCACATGTACTGTATAGTCATCTTGGATATATGAATATATAGGATTACCTTATTTATATAAATGAATGTATAATATTTGCTGTGTTTAGCTCTACAACACTGTTATTTATTTATGATATATGATTACAAATGGATTGATGATATGAAATGAATAAATGTTGTAGAGGCCGTTTGGTAGACAATAAATGTGTCTTGTTCTTCCTTGCAGAAGAGGTGATTAAAATAAAATAAGTACTCAAAAACGAGTGTGTACAAGTTGTGCAGTTTTAAAATATTACCAAAAGACTGTTTCAGACTTTTCTGTGCATATTATTTGGTCTGCAGAGTTAACATTGGATTATCAATTACAGATTTCAGTTTTGTATTGCCCTCTAATGGCCAGGAGTGTCAGTAAATTGGTAGCAATACAAATAGTGTGTTCCAATAAACATTATGAGCATATTTGATATACATAACACTGATACAGAGAAAACTGATAAATTAAACTTATTGGGGCTATTAATCATAAAAGGACAAATCCACAAATGTTCATGGATAAAGTCAGAATATCATTCACAAAGTTTTGGGTCAGGGAGGTGCTATGATTCTCTAGTAATAACAAACAAAACACATAAGTCATACTCAGGACATCTGGACAATCTGATCTTAAAGATTTCTAAAATATACTCAAAGCTGTTAGTGGAGTGTTGCCTCAGCGTAGTCAGTGCCCTGGTTCAGGTAAGGATTAGACTTTCAACAATTGCACCCCATTTTTTTCAGTGAAAAGAAAAACATGGCTTGGTGCTCAAAATTTGAGGTATGCTTCCATTTCAAAGCAGCAAACTGTAAACTTCAAACCTAAATTGGCAGCCCTTTTCAAATGGCTATAGGTTTCATATATAAAAATACATTTAACATATAGATCTGGTTATTTGTGTGACTGCAGAAGTCCATATATTGAGATGTGTGCTAAGAGGCACTATGTTGAGGCCTCTGTGGCTGTGGTGGGGTTATGGTTGGGGGCTGGACTGGATGGGCAAGAGTTCTCTGGACTGCCAGGAGTCCGCAGGGTAAGTTTCCGCTTCCCATTCCGCACTGTGAGCTCCTCTTTGGGCTTGAATATCAGAGGCACAAAGCCATCTGAATCTGCCACAAGTACAATCCACAATGGACCTGGAAAAAGAACACAAGACTGTTGGCTCAGCGTGGTTTTTACAAAAATGGTCTAAGACAGCAGTAACTTGCTGCTGTGTCTCTCCGTTTAGGACAGTCGGTCCTAAACAAAACACTATGCGCATTAAATGGCACTAAGCTGCTTGTGTTTAAAACCTTCTAATCTAACATAGGCTTTTAATCACTTCCATTTATAGCTTAAAGGTGTTAACAGAAAAACAATGCTAGAACATAATGTGCAAGATAGTACAATAAAAGATGAGGTTGTTTACCAATAAACTACATTCTGGGTGGATAAAAAGAAAGTATAAAGTATAGTAAAGTATAAAAGTATAACAGCAAAGAGATCAACTTAGATAATGAATTTAATGGATTCCAGGTGACCTCAGTGGGAAAGCCCATCACGCTAGCTTGCAGATGGAGTCCTTCCCAAGACGCCTACAAGGAGTTTCCTAGATTTAACTTATTAAGCCACTAGTAAATACTCTGTGACAACATGACTAATCACAGCGGCATTGTAACACAGGTGGTTTTAGAAAGATGCCTTAGACAGTAAGACAGTTTTGTAGTAAAGACAAATCTTTGGTTATCACATTAATGCAAGGGTAAAAAATACAGTATATTAATATGTGCACATACCATACATCATCTCCACAACAGAGAGGTTGAAGAGGTCTTGGAGGGAACGCAGACAAAGCTTGCCATCGCACAGCAGCACTGGCCTCCGCTCATCAATGAACACATTTTCTGACAACTGCTTCTGCATGTGTGCAATGAAGCAAAAAGTGAAGAAAAGAAAGAAGTTAGCATAGAGAAATAAATAAAGGAAGTGAAGCCATCTGTTAGTATAATCTGTTAATGCATGCATGATTTTTTGCCACTTATAAACCACTACATTTGGAGTTCAATTTGTTTAATAGATTCCAGTTATATCCTTACAAAGTGGGAATGATAGAGCATTCAGAGGTTATAGCATGAAAGTGAATCTCCTTGTCACTAGCTGGGGATTCTATCCATGCACAGTCTGTTACAAATAAAAAATGTGGCGAGTACCACTGTACCTGATATGTGACATTCACATAGGGCGGCTCACAGGCATTGGGGTAGACATTCAGGGCCTTCCTGCCATTATGGGTATAATCTTTGATTTCTGCCAGGCACTGCTGTACATCTGCAAAGCGTGTGAAAAGCCTCTCCATGTTGTGGAAAAGCTGCTCTAGTGCACGCTCCTTGGCAGGGCCTGGTGTCTTTTCAGGCATAGGCAACGTCGGTTCAGTGTGAAGCTTGTCCGACGCCTCGAAACGGGGAGAGCTGGCCCGGCTAGAGTCTCTGCTGGCCTGGCCTGCCACCGCCAAACTGGACATGCGATTGATGTGTTCCATGTCAAAATTCTCCACCGTGATGGAGGAGGCACTGGAGAGGGCTCTGTCTGATGCACGGTCGGAGAAGTCTGCAGAGCTGGTAATGGAGCTGGGCTCGCTGCTCCTCACCTCCTCCACCAGCCTGCGCCTGTTGCTTGGTGAACGAACTACTCCACCACCAGGCAACACCAAGTCCTTTATCCCTGGGCGCTCCCTGTCATCCCTAGACAGATGCTCCGAGTGCCTCCTAATCCCTGCGCAGAAATTAGAAGTGGACTCATGGTTGTGAACAGAGGGGGGTGGTGTAATAGGAGTCTCTCCATTGTACATCAACTCTTTGGCTATTAGACGAAGAATAAATTTATCTGTGTTGGAAGATGGGAGGAAGGCGGGATCATTGGACTTCTGCCTTCCCACCATCAGCAGCAGCATTTTGTCGTTCAGGAAGCAGACACCTTTGGGCCTCTCGTTCGTCTGCAGTGAGATCTGCTGAATGTTCGGCATTGCAGAGGCTGTGATGCAGTATACAAGCACCATATTGCACGTGTTGGAAGCCACTGCGACTGTAGAGCCACGTGGATCAAAAGCAATAATGTCAGGAACCAAGATCCCAGGAATGCTGACTTTGCGGGTTGTAGTGACTTTACGCTCATAGGTTACCAGGATGAGGTGTGAGGAGTCCTGTCCAGAGCCCGTCAATGTGTCCCGACGACGAAGGTGAATAAGTGGGCTGGGGTCAGAGCGGCGGTGCTTTGCTAGGAGATGGGTGAGATCCAGAGGGCCTGAACTGGGGATGTAGGACCTCTCGGATTCAAAAGATCGCCTTCTTGAGTCCAGAAGGCTGTCATCATCTGACATGACCGTATGACCACCTTGGCCTTGTAGGGACTCTGTCTCTGTTGGCATGTCGAAGGCTATGCCTGCATTTAACCCACAGATTTTATCCAGAGGTAGCTCTGTTGAGACAGCAACCTGAGCCTCCCCTGTGGCCTCAATGGCACAGATGTAGCCTCCCACATCAAAGATGGGGCAAAAGGAGCACGCGACCAGGCTCTTCTGAATGTCATTCCAGATGTAAGAGTGAAGAGCACTTCCTATAGCCACAACCAAACGTGTACCATCCTTAGTCCAGCATGCACAATGGATGAGTCCACTACCTTTGATGTCTGCTTTGATTCTCCTATTGTCCACTCTGACAGAAAACAACACAGAAGTGTCCCTCTTGGTCAACACAGCCAGAATGTCCAATTTAGGATGCCACACACAGCCTTGGGAGAGTAAGGGGAATGGCTCACTCATCTCACAGGTCTGAGTGCACAGTAGCTTGTTCTGCTCAAGAGCACTGAGCTGCAGTTGCCACACAGTAACATGTTTCTTATGCTGAACAGCCAGCAAGGCGGGGGAGTCAGAGCAGCACAGCGGGCCCCAGAAAAGCCCAAAGACATGCTCAAATTGTCCAATAACATTAGTGTCCCCGAACTTCACCTCACCATTGATGAAGAAGAGAGATGTCAGGCAGACTTGCTTGCCGTCTGTCCATGCTATACCGTGCACAGGGTGGATGGCTTGATGTAGATTGTTGAGACCTGTCCTAAGCAGCTTTGCCTTACCTAGATCCATTCTGGCAGGCGTGAAGTAGATTCTTCAACTAGAAAGAGGAGAGAAAATATTCAAAAAGATAATTTTGATTGTAGGGACCAGCGTCTGACTCGAGAGGACCCTTTACAGGAGAAGCTATTGCTACCTATGCAGATTAAGAATAGCAAAAGCCTCTCTTGTGTCTCCTTCCAAGTACATGTCTTAATCCCTTTTACCTGAGCTGAGGCATTGGTGACGAACACTTGTAGCTGCTTACGCCCGAATGACCTTAACAACACAGGTCCTGTAGGAACCTCAGGGTATTAACAATAGTATGTGTTGAGTAAGAGTATCTCATTACAGCATTAACCCTTTTGGACCTGGAGAAACAGCCATAATCACTTTATGCAAATGAATAAAACCCGTTTTTCCCTCATCAAATGTGAGATTACAGAAGGATAAGTCAAAGAAATATATTTAAAATGATATACTAGATAACTAGCTAAATATCATTCAATTTCTAGACAACATTAAGCTGAATAGTCAAACCAGAATCTGATAATTTAAGCAGAGGTTTTTTAAAATAACACAATACAACCTTAACTAGGTAAAGTCAAAGTGCATGAGGTTAAAATGGGGTAACATGAACTTAGTTAGCTTAAAGTTCACTTATTTACTTAAAAGTTTCTCCATGTAGCTTAACGTTATATTATTTAAATGAAAGTGATTGGCTGCATGCTTCTGGTTATCCTCAATATGAAGCAAACAACTTATAATTAGTGTTAAATCTAGACAGATATGTAATATACTCTTAGCATACCTTAAAGAAATATCAGGAGTCTCAAGTGGAAGGTCTGTGAGACACACAAAGTGAGTTTCCCGTGATTTTGTTCACATTTTGCCGGCTAAAATGTGTCTCCAACGTTCATTTTTATTTGACTCGGAAGCTAAACTAACCGACAATTTCCGTTGCATTATGGGATATGTAGTTGAGTTGTATTTGTCTCGTTTGCCCCTTATATGCGTGTGTGTTATTACTAGAATACAAGACGATATCACATCAGAGAACTTAACAAGACACATATTTACAATAATGGATAATATAGCTGGCTAAAAAAATAATAATTTGGACTAGGATAGGACAACAGTGAATTCATTCGTCTGATACTTCGCGTATCCGCAGTGTGGCGCAAGTGGTTGACGGAGCTGAAGACGACGTACGTGTTGGAGTTGAAGATCTCGACGCCGTCTCGCTCTAAACTAGAAAACATCATGGCTGTGTCTTAGTAGGCTGCAGCTACGGGTCGGTAGTGATCGGTGAATGCATGGTTTCCACCGATACAGCCCGACTATTAGCCGCAAAAGACGTAGCGTTGGTGGTCTGAAGGGTTTTTAAGATATATGTTTCAGAGCTAATCTTTGAAATAGCACAATCATGGGCGTGGAAGTCGAGACAATATCTCCCGGTGATGGTAAGTTGCTTCAACCGCTTGTGGGTGTTTTGATGCGGGGGTAGCGATAATGTTGGGGCTCGGTAGTTTCCCAGAATCTCGTTCAAACCTTTGTTAAATATGAGCACAACTACCGTCAAATGTCATGACGATAGGGTCATTTAGTCATTAGAAAGGCAGCGACTGATGACAGTGTTGTGGATAAAACCCACTTTGGTGTTGCTCATCATCACTGGCGCTTGTAACGCTACAGCATCTTTCTAGAAACCTCCGTAACGATACATACTGTTGTAAGAGTGAAGTCCTCTAAGCTTAATGTTCAAGTCTCTGTAAACTGACGATTCACCAAGCTCACTGAGATTGTGAAAGAAGAGGAAAGCTGCGGTCAGGTAGCCTCCTCTGGGCTTTGTGCTCAGCCTCAAGCGCACTACTAATGTGATCAGCGGCATTTGATAGCCCCATACTCTGGAAAAAAAAGCTTCCAGGCTGAAGTTTCGAGATAAATGGACGCATATCTGTCAGTAAAGCTGCCAGGAACACCTCAGCAGACTTTACCCAGTCATTGTTAATTTACTCAGTGAGCCTGTAGGTGTACAAACACACTAACACTTGTTTTCTCTCTTAACAGGAAGAACATTTCCAAAGAAGGGCCAGACATGTGTTGTTCATTACATAGGTAACTATAATAGGGCTCTTTCTTTGCTATTGACATCCATCAAACCACACAACTTTCCTGTCCTTTTGTCAAGACAGGAAACGCATCCCTCTGTGTGAGTGTATGTGTGTTTCCTTGCTTTTTTAAATTTATTTTAATAGTATAATGGACATGACATTGCTCACTTTGCAGCCCGGCTCCCACTGTGTACACAGTCAGCAAGACATGTATGCACCTGTGTGCTGCTTCAGCTTTCTAAGAAAAGGTGGAGCCGCAAACAATATTAACGTTTTTGGAGGTTACGCTGTGCCACTGCCATTTTAGTACAATTATATAAATGTTATTAAGCACGTGCGCACACGCACGCATTTTCTTTTTCTTGTTTGTCCCTCGTCAGATTGCCCAATTTTAAGGCAGGGCAGTAAGACGCTTGGGAAATACATTTGGGTTATTCTGTGCCCTGGGGTTGGCAGTCCAGACAACTAGGTCAGACAGAAAGTAAACAAACCTAGTTCACGTCATCCGCCTGTCTGTGTATCACAGGGCTGTTACATGGTTATAAACGTAACTGCACGATCCATGGATTCAAGTGGAAGAGTTGTTGCATTGTCAGTCACAGATCCTTGCTCCTCCCTGATGGTAGGGATTTCCTCAAAATGCGACTGTGTTCATTTTGTAGTTTTACACGCCTGTTTACAATTTTTGGTTTTATGCTAAATTTGAATCTCTGCTTAGCTGGCGTTGGTGCGGTTATCATCATCACAGACACAGACCAACACGTGGTACATCTTGTGTGGTTCAACTTTTTTAGGACAGTGGAAAAAGTAATCAGATTTCCCCTTCTGGCCTGATCCCTGCAGAGATCAGCCGCTGCAGTAACGAATTATACTATAATTGGAAATGATACCTCTCAGCACGTGAAGCTGCCGTATTAAGCCCTGCATTTGAGACACAAATAGTGAGTGTAGCTTCTTGCTCTCTGCCCGAATCATCTCTTTTGCTCTACCTACTAGTATTTTGTTAGTAAGTTAGTTAGTAAGTAGAGCAAATAATGACTTTTAGTCACCGTACAGTAAAAGTACAGTACTTTTAAAGCGGACTCTAAAACAGCAACGTTCACCTTGTGTTCTTTGTTGTCTGATTCATTTAGCGCATGTTTTTGTCCGAACATGCTGTTATTTATGACAATAAATGTTGAAACCAAGCCATGAGGTTAGTTGAGGATTTGACAAAAAGTGCAGGAGTGTGTGGCTTTCTTTTTAACGTGTGTGTCCCTGTCACATAATACTTTAATTTCGATTTTATTCACCTTCCTATTAGTGCAACTTAAGAAGACATTAAGTTCTAACGTTTCTGGGAGTGGTGTGAGGAGGATATAAACTGGTATTGTCAGCCAGTGTGGAACTTGTATCAGAGCCAGGCTGCTGGAGATGACATACAGTATATACTTTTCAGGTTAATTATCCTGTAGTAAACACAGTGACCAAGACATATTTGTTTTGTTTAAAAGCTCAAAGACGAGATTAGGTCACTGATAATAGGGGTTAGCTGTAGCTTGGAACGGGCCGCTCTATGTCATCCAGCTGGCTGGGCCACAGACTGCGCCCTGCTGGTGTTAGTTTTCCAGATAGCAAAGATAAACAGTATAGGTAAGACGAGTCATTTCCCAGTACATAATGGGATTTGAAACCGCTCTGTTTCCAGTAATTAATGTTAGGGAGCCTCACTCTCACACAAACTCTTGTCATGCTGCTGTACTTTATGTTTTTGGTCCTTACTTTCGACTCTCATTTTAAACGTGCAGATACACACATGCCAGAGCACAGAGACATGCAGACATATGTGTGACCCTCTTCTGACTCTGTCTGAGTTGTGGTTGCCCAAATTAGGAAAGTGCTCATCGCCACAATGCTAGTAACGGTTCTGCTGTCATGAAAGTGGCGGGGGAAAATAATTGGAAAAGTTCCTCTCACTCTTTTGCACACATTCTTGTTTCTTTCATGCCTGACTGGGTGTCTGCTCACAGAGCAGCTGCTCTATCAGTAGCACACCAAAGCCCAGACAAACAGGCTGGTGTGAGGCAAACTGGCCCTAAATGTGTTTTCATCTATTTTTATTGAATACTTTTTCACCATGCTTCACTCATGCACACACTGTCCAGTGGCAAATGTACATAATCTGATGATAAATTGAACAGAAGTTAGGGCTCTGTCTGCGTATCAGTGTTCACCCACAGTAGAAAATGGAGCCAGATCTGATATCAGTCGATCAGACTGAAAACCACAGCAGCCTGTTGAGTTTTGGGAGCAGCAGGATAACTGGATATGATGTCATGCCTAAATGTGGACGTCATTCCTTACCATGTTTAAGCCTCAAACACGCACCATGAAACATGCTAAAGTTGAAACCCGGTGGCTCTTGGCGTGGAACACAGAAATAGAAAGACTGGGTTGTATGTCAGGAGATGCTAAATATGCCTCCCAAGGAAGAGTGTTGCGATTGAATGCCTTGGGAAGTTTTCAGTACCAGGATCATGGATTTAAGGAAAGCAAAGAAAGGCGTTGACATTCAGCTTCTAAACTAGAATCAGTATCTGTTTTATTGGCTAAGTATACTAAAAACATAGAAGGAATTTGCTTTTGGTTGTTGGTAACTCTAAAGGACAGTAGGAAATATGTTCAACACCAAACAAGATGCAGACAACATAACACTGACGGCTCCAGACGGTATGGGAGTGACGTAAGAAAACAAAATGCAAGGTACAAGTGTCTGTGGCAGTCCCAGCTCAGTTTCTAGTGTAGCTAAGGTGCAGTGTGCATTTACAGTGAAACACAATTCCTTGTGTGGGGGTGTACTGGCTGAGTGTTAGTATGTCCAACATGTACAGTACAGTTTAAGTATCTGTGGTGTAGCAGTGGTACGAGGTCAGCTGGTGTGGAGTGTGAGACTGTTCTGGTGTCTGGGAGTTCTGTCAAACTGTGTCAGTCTTTTAACAAGACGCTGAAGTAGTGGGGCCGCGAATGGCAGCTGTGCTCAGCAATAACAGTGTTCCCCTGGGATCAATAGGGATCAATAAAGAAATTCACAATAATAAGTTATTGTTTGGCACGCATAATGTATTAGAGTAAGTATCAAGTTACTCCCGATTACTTTTAGGCAGTCCATTCTACAGCACTGAAATGATATCTATTGTGATAGGTGAAAATACACCTAATTACACATCACCTGTTAGTTTTTTTTAGTTTCATTAAGACGTGCTCTTTCAGCTGTGAAATGCAGAAACTCATTTAAGCTCGACTAGACAGATAATTCTACATGCATCTCATTTCATCCGCACTTCCAAGGGGGTTGTTGTGCTGGCAGCCATCCTAGACGGGGGTGAGACAGGATACTGTAAGCTGAGTAAAAATAACCCCACCCCTGTGTCTTTTTGCAGATCTAGTCAGAGCACTACAAAGTACAAGCCCCTCATGAGGAGAGAGAGTCTGGGAGCCACTCTCAGGAAGGAACAGTTCCTGCTTTATTTTAGCAGGGACCCCACCCACACATAGCAGTCCAAAGACTGATAACGGAGCAGTGATAAAAGTGGGGTTTGAATCTTAGCTCGTCTTATAGCTATGAGTTGACCATTAGGCTTAGCTATTTTTATGTAGCGTATGTATAGCAAACAGAAGGCAGTATAAAGTACATACCATAGACATGCATGTACATTATAGTGTGTCTGCAGTCCCCTATTGTTTTTTATAAACCAGTTTTGGCCAGATGTAAGTGTGTACAGCATTTTCTGTTTCTGTTTACCTCTCTGCAGTCCTAACACTTTGAGTACACTTTTTACAATATTCCTCCTACGTCAGCAGCCTCTCCACAGGCAGCCCATCCAACCTGTAGGTGCAGTATTTGGGATATGATCCCTCCCTGGCTTCCTACCTGTGAACACTGCCAGCCAGTGTTTCCTTGCAAGTTGCAGGCACCGTTGCCAGTAACTGAAACCACTTTTCTGCATCTCGATTGCCGTGTAGCAGGTGGTATTCGCCTTGGTGTGTGCACTTGATGACTCTGTGATTGGACCAGTCTACCCCAATGATATCTGGGCTACTGTGATTCTTGGAAATGATGGACCTACTAATTTTAGGGGGAAGGAAAGAAGAGAAGTAGTACAGTACCGACACTGATACATGACGATAAGCAAGACACCAATGTTTAACGTCAGTTAACACGCAACTTTGAATGTCGAGTATTCACACTTGTTGAATTACTGCAGAGAACAATAAATCAAATCAAAACTGTCAAAAAAATGTCATAATTGTCATAAATGTCATGAAGTGAGGTTTTGATAGGGATACAAGGCAAATGCATTTTCATTATATGGCGACAAAGCTGATTGACCTGTGTACAACATGTTAATATAGTTATCATATACATCGAACACACTGTGTCTGTGTTCTGTGTTGTTGTCTTGGCCATGTTTTCAGAGTAACAGAACATCTTCTGATGGCAGCTTGGATTCTTTCAAGGGAAAGTGGAAAAGTCATAAGAGGAGAGGGGAAGTGAGCAGCATAAATAAAGTGGGGTCAGTGTTTTCACACGTTTTGTAGTGTTGGAAGGTCAAAGTGTTATTATCATGCCTCAGTTGCTTTGTCCGTGTTTTGAAGGAGCGCTGCTGTCTTTGTTTCCACGTTCCCCCTGTGATCTAGATACATGCAAGAAATGGCCTAGTTAACTTTAAAAATAATCCCCAAACCAGGCCAGTGCTTCCTGATTCACATTTCCTTTGTTCATTTGTGTAATTGAAATGGACCCAAGATGGTGATAAGAAGCCTCGACAGAATACTGCCTCAGACTGGAGCCAGCATTGCTTCACTTTGCTCCTTTAATCTTAAAATGCCACATACCAAATGTTAGCTACTGAGGAAAGGGCGTAACCTGATCTGGCATCACACTGCGATAAATGACGATCGTGAGCGTAGTATGACTAAAGTACTGTTAGCCATGAGAACAGATAAGTCTCCAGATGTGTATAGAAACCATACATGTAGGTGCGCTTGCATTGTTTATTAACCCTAATAACTAACCCTAACCCTTTAACTGATGACTTTCTGCTCTGGCTTTTGCTAATTCAGTCTCTCTTGGGCAGGTATGCTGCAGAACGGGAAAAAGTTTGACTCCTCTCGAGACAGGAACAAGCCCTTTAAGTTCAAAATTGGACGGTCAGAGGTCATTAAGGGCTGGGAGGAAGGAATACCACAGGTAAGAGGGGAAAGTTAAAGCACTTGCCCTGTCTTTGATATTTTCTCTTGTTCTTATCATTCATCCCTTCTTTCATTCCCCCATAGGAGCAAGATTATATATTAGTTAATAGCTGCGATGTTAAAAAAGATCATTATGTCGCTGACTAATTTGGTTGAAATTTGCAATTTCTAGTTAAAGCTGTTAGTGAATAACACAATTTAGGAAAGAACAATGATTGACAGGAAGCGCAGGCATCTGTGACTCCAGGGTCTGATCTCAGATGAGCCGTACTGATTCCAAGATTACTCCTGTTGAAAACATGAAGTTGATGAAAACAGAAATGATGCCCAGTGTGTTTATATCCCGCTAGCGGCGGAACATGAGCAGAGACTTGAGGGAAGCTGTACTACTTTTGAGTTGGATAGTGCTGTCCCCACACATGAGACTCCGAGGTGCCTCAAATACTGAAAACTGAAATAAAGGGACAGCTGGGACAGTTGGAACAGCTCTTGGTCAAGACTTTTTTCAGAACTGCGAGAACTAGAGGACCTGCTGCCATGTGCACAAATGGCAACTGACTCAGATGTAAAAAGTTTGTAATGGACAGGCAAATTATGGCAACAATCTGGTTTTCTGCAGTAACATTAAGCATCAGTTTTATATTGAAATGTATGTTTGGGAATAAAAAACACATGAACAGTATGCTTACTGCTGTTTTATTTCCTCAGATGAGCCTGGGCCAGCGGGCTAAAATCACCTGCACACCAGATATGGCTTATGGAGCAACAGGCCACCCAGGCGTCATCCCCCCAAATGCGACACTTATATTCGATGTGGAACTGCTCAAGCTGGAGTGATGCCTAGGGTTAAAATATAACGGCTGAAGGTTCATGAAGACGCGTTCGCCACAACCTGTTTCCACGGGGAGACCATACCTGGCTGCTGCCTCTCACCATTCACCCGCTCTTCTTTGATTTCTACAGTTGTCTTCAGTTCGATATATAAACTGATCTACTGCTGCTTTGTCGCCGTCACGTCACAGTAGATACCGCAAGATAACGTTACATCATGCGAGACTTTTAGATTCAGTACATACATAACGCATTTTGGTTTCTGTTTGTTAGAGATGCTTTTCGTTGCAATTCATTTCAAGTTGTAAATTTTGTTGAATAAAGAGGAAATCAGTCATTTGAAGAAATCCAAACATACTGCCTTACAGTTTCAACAACAGGGTAGGGTACATGTGTTCAAGTACAACACTTCTGCTCTGTATACTAACTGGGCATTATATACCACTGTCTGCATTGCCACTTTGATAAAGATTTGTCCTGCTGAATGCTCTGGATGATGCTGCTATGTTTAGTATATTTTATATCCCTCATAACCATTTACTGCAAGTATGCCCTATCCTATCTAACTCAATCCAATACTGTACAGATCTCTGTAAGAGCCATTGCTACTGCTATGACAGTTTATCGACCAACTCTTGAATAAAAATGGCATGTACTATACTGAAAAATCTGTGTTTTGAGTATATTTTTATTTATCTTGTGATCAGTGATAGTAGATATGCTAGTACTAAAAGAGGTGCAGTATATAGAATGTATGACATCTCATTGTAAAAGATTTATGGTACAAATACTGAAAACTATTATATACAAGTACAAAGCTTCTAATAGTTTGTAATATTAAAAGATACATAGTTTGTGAAACGTAAGGATAGTTGGCTTTACTGATCTCTACGATAGTCAACAATCTTGACTTTGGTATCTACTTCCTGTGTCTTAGGTCAAAGGTTACGCATTCACCGTAGCGTGTGATTGGTTGACTGTCAATGTTATGAAACTTCATTGGCTACATGAATATACGCCTCTAATCACCCTAAAGGACCACAACAGACAAGGTCAGAAAATTATATTCCAGTATGTAGAAAAGCGTAATAGCAAATGTATTCGGTTGCAAACTGGCTCGTGTTTGCAGGTGAAATGTTGGTCCTCATCGCAAATGTGCTAGATAACGTTAACTAGCTAACAATTCTTAGCATCAAGCTAGCAGCTGTATTAGCTAGCTCAGTTGATATTTTAGTATTAATTAATTTTTTTCGTCTTGTAACATTCACTGTAAATGTCACCGCAATGGCGGAGGCGACTATGAATTTTAGTGAAAACGTGACGTGCCGTAGTAAAGGCTTTGTATCGCTCACTTCTAAAACCCAGACAGTTAGCTAGTTAGCTAGCTAATATTTTCTTTGTCATTTTTAAAAATGTGTTTAGCGACATGTCAGTCTATATATTTAGCGTTTTATATATTGATTAATGTGGAATTGATTTATTGCGCTGTCTCTTTGTCACTGTCAATGCCGAACAATAACCACGACCCTTTTGTTTCACAAATGTTGTCAAGTTATTGCTCTTTTGTTGTCGCTTAAAGTCCTATCACGGCTTGTTCTAATATTTGTAAACATGTGTGTCACATTGCGTGACTAGTTGGTCTTGTGGTAAGTTATACACAGAAATAGATTGTGTTGATGACTGTACATAGCTTATAGTTTGCTTTGCCACAGTGCAGATTTTTACAAACAAGGTTTTTGTTACTGGTATTTACTCTTGCTAACAAAGATGACCAACTTTTGTCACTACTTAATATGTGTTTCTCATCAATCTCAGGTGACTCATGTGTGTCTGAGTGAACCAACAGCAATTATGCTGACTGCACAGAGGGCTTGTGCTAGGCTGGCAGCCCAACGCCTGGTTAGAGCTTCTGTCTCTTCCTGGGCGCACACACACCGCTGTCTCATTCACACTTCAGTACCCTGTCAGGACCAGGTTGAGCTGCATCCTGAATGGGCCAGTCTGGCTAAGAAACAGTTGAAGGGGAAGAATCCAGAGGATCTTATCTGGCGCACACCTGAAGGAATCAACATCAAGCCCGTGTACACCAAAGCAGACTCGGCTGGTTGTGCTGATGAATTGCCAGGGGTGTTTCCATACACTAGGGGTCCCTATCCCACCATGTACACGTACAGACCATGGACTATCAGACAGTATGCTGGTTTCAGTACTGTGGAGGAGAGCAACAAGTTTTACAAAGATAACATTAAAGGTAGATTTTGTTATTGTGCATCGTCTTATAGTTTCCCGTTCTATAATCGCAGAATGTATGTGTTTAGCACATTGTTTTGAACATATCAAAAACCAGCACATTAAGTCGTGGATTTTAGAGCTGCCTGTTGATAAACTATTAGGACTTCTAGGACTTTCACACTGTTCTTAAAAGTTAGTCATTTTCTTTGCTCTGTTCTGTGTTTTGCAATAGTGTGTACCATAAACTCACATCTCTAATTCTACTTTACCATGTCCGTCTCCTATTCTTTCCTCATTTCAGCTGGGCAGCAGGGTCTCTCTGTGGCTTTTGACCTCCCGACACACCGCGGTTACGACTCAGACAACCCCCGTGTCCTCGGAGATGTCGGCATGGCCGGTGTCGCTATAGACACAGTTGAGGACATGAAGATGCTTTTTGACGGGATCCCACTGGAGAAGATGTCTGTTTCAATGACAATGAATGGAGCCGTTATCCCTGTGCTGGCGATGTTTATTGTGACTGGAGAGGAGCAGGGTGTGCCCAAAGAAAAACTAACAGGCACAATTCAAAATGACATTTTGAAGGAGTTTATGGTGCGAAACACATATATTTTCCCCCCAGAACCTTCCATGCACGCCATTGCAGACATCTTTGCTTTTACCTCCAAGGTGTGTACCACAAGTACTTTAACTCTGACTATGTTTTTGTATGATGTTTATGGGATATATTGTAATTTTTGATAATAATATTGTAACTTCATTGATTTACTGTATTGACCATGTTTACAGCACATGCCCAAGTTCAACTCTATATCCATCAGTGGCTACCATCTGCAGGAGGCTGGAGCCGATGCCATCCTGGAAGTAGCCTACACCATCGCCAATGGCCTGGAGTACTGTCGAACCGGTCTGAAAGCAGGCCTAACGATCGATGAGTTTGCCCCAAGGTACGAAATATTTTGATGTTGAATAAGTGCAGAAGCTTGATGATGTATTTTCAAATATTATTTAATTATTAATTACCACAACAGCACATCCCAAAGGCTTGATATACTTCTGATTACCGCCAATATTCATGAATGTTTCTTTGCATGTGGCAAAATAACTATAAATGGAAAAATGGAAAGATTTTTATACAAAGCAAACACTATCTATAGTCATACTTTTATGTACTTGCTATTCGTCTTAGCACAATTGACAGCTGAACTCATAGTGTTACCAGTAACAATTTTTAATTATTATTTTTGGGTTTGCCAGCTATGGCAGTTCATCAACCTTGTAGTGTGTTTCCATTGTCTCCCCTTCATGTGTCCTTTAAACTATTTGCTTTCTGCCTTGCAATTTCTCATAATAGAAAAATGTTGGGTACACCCTGGGGACACAGTCCAGCTTGACACTGCTCCACATAATGACTTCTTCATACACAGGCTGCCTTGACTCAATATAGAAATGTCACTCAGATGTATGAAATCAAATGATTTCTGCCCCAATCCACAGCAGATTGTTGTGATTCTCCCTAGTCTCTAGATGAGTCTGGCCCCTTGGGTTCGCACAAACACTGGGAGTTAATCTTAAGATTATGACATTATGGATTTTTCCTAATGACTTGACAGTGGGATTCCAGTATACTGTTGTGTTGCGTTTTTTGTAACTTGGATATTTGTGCATTTCTGTCGTGTAGAGTTTTTTTTGTTACATATGATCTGATACGTGCACAGACATTTTTGTTGTTATTCTGTCTCTCGCTCTTAAAATAAATCTACAATTAAAATTATAAACTGATCATTTCATTGTCAGTGGGCAAACGTAAAAAACTCAGCAGGGGATTAAATAATCTTTTTCGTCTCTACTTAGCTGTCTAAATGGAAATGCAGATCATATAGATGCCGATGTGCAAATAGCCGAAGGTTGCTGTACGCCAAACAATGTTTAAACTAACCTGAATTAAACCTAAACTAACCAGTTTCACGTTGTCATTCCATTAAAACCTCTGTCAGGTTGTCATTCTTCTGGGGTATTGGGATGAATTTCTACATGGAAATTGCCAAGCTGAGGGCAGCCAGGAGGCTGTGGTCCACACTTATTAAAGAGAACTTCCAGCCCAAGAAAGACAAGTCTCTCCTCCTCCGCACACACTGCCAGACATCAGGCTGGTCTCTCACTGAACAAGTAAGTATAAGTTACACAAGAGTAATAAGTGTTAATTTGGTGATATTAGTTAAATTTTTCCACAATGGCTCCCGTGTTAGGATCCATACAACAATGTGATCCGCACTGTGATTGAAGCCATGGCTGCTGTATTTGGGGGGACCCAGTCACTCCACACCAACTCATTCGATGAAGCTCTGGGACTGCCTACAGTGAAGAGCGCTCGCATTGCCAGGAACACCCAGATCATCATCCAGGAAGAGTCGGGCATCCCCAGAGTTGCTGATCCTTGGGGGGGCTCGCACATGATGGAGGCTCTTACAGATGACGTCTACAATGCTGCCATGAAGGTATGTCATAGAGAAACCCCAAAGCTTAGGTGTAATATCCAGCTCAAAGATAAACTTACCTTTCTGAAATTCCTCTGAATATTGTTGTTAGTGTAAACTTATTTAGTACCATGTTTAGATTATTCAACACTACAGAAAAAATCTATTATCACAGAGACACTCCTAACAGTGTATTTGTCTTCTGTGTAGTTCATTAAAGACATTGAAGATATGGGAGGCATGGCCAGAGCTGTGGCAGAAGGTATTCCAAAACTTCGCATTGAGGAATGTGCAGCACGAAGACAGGCGCGCATTGACTCAGGTACAATACGGCAGTGAATTTATCATGACGTTTTTTGTTTATAGTTGTAGTCTTCCTCTAAAAGAGGTTTTCTATTGTGGAGGTTTAGCTTTGTAAGATGACCGTTTAATTTTTTGTTTAACCTACATTTACAACACAGCATAATGTTCTTGCTTGTGAGCATGTAAGCATTTGACATTTTCATTATGCTCCATCTTTTTCATGCCTTTTAGGGCAACTGTCGTGGTCTTTCTAATCTCTTTAGTTTAAACTTGGTGTAAAGTTTGTGGATTTAGTCTTTGAAGAAACAAAATAATAATAATTCTAAAATATCCAAACTAAGTAGCACTTGTGTATAAACATGTACTAAAACATTTTGTATATCAGTATATTGTCCAGTGTTCTTACCTCTTACCTGTGACTGTGTGTGTTTTTAGATCCCAAAACCTGTAGAAAATCTTTAAGAATTACACAAGTAGATATGAAATCAGCTAGCATAAGGTCATATTTTGACTCAAGCTGACAGAGTGTGTTTTGGTGCGTTGTTTGTGGAGCTGTATATAAGCTTTTTATTTAAACACATAATGCCAGAAATAATGGCAGTGGAGCAGAGAATAACCTTCACAGATGGGGTAGCTTTTCTCCAAATCCCCATGATGCCTAATGTCATTGATATTCACTGGTTTTCTGATTCACCTTTGAAACACAGATAGTTTTTACTAGATACTTTTAACTCTTGACCATATAAGGCTCTTGGAATATTTTTGGTTTTCCCACACTGGGCTTAGATTTTGAGATTGCATATGTTAGAATATTTGT
>OMLM01002357.1:67880-80264 GCA_900302695.1 Helostoma temminkii | reverse complement strand
GTGTGTGCGTGTGTGTGTGTGTGCGTGTGTGTGTGTGTATTCTTACAATCACATTGTCTCTGAATCTCTGATTTTATACTGTGAATCAAACTACAACATCACAGCTCCTCACAATAGTGTTAATCATGGAACAGGATCCACAGAGGATTTGATTACAGAAAACTACATTTATTATTTCCCCAGATATTTTAATAATAGAGTCAATTAACAAATATTAGAGAGCACTCGGGAATAATGCTGATCCCACTGAGGGTAGGATGAAAACACAGGGGGGATGAATATCATAAGACAACTCTGTCTTGTTTTTTCCAAAGAACAAAGTCAAAAAAGCACTGTAATAAAATATGAAATTTGTGTGTATGAATACACACAGAGACAGAAGATTGACCTGAAACCTTTTAATCTTAAGTTCTAAGCCATACTATTTATGTTGTTTTCTGAAAACTGAAACAAACAAATAAATAAATTACACAAATCCATGATGAACTACCTATTCCCCTTTCAAAAATACTAAGACTTTTCAGAGCTGATCTGTGTGCATTTGTCGGGCCCACCTAGCCTGAACACACATTCTCAAATGCTCTCACTCTGCCACATTGTGCAGCACTTTAACCTGCAGCGGAGGAGCCCTTCATACATTATTCTGTGTCCATTCTCCATGTCTGCTTGCTGCAACAGTGAACTTAGGAGCAAGGAGATCGCCGGAGCTCTCTGCGGTGGCAGCTTCATCCCACCCAGTCCATCAACAGCCAGCTGAAGGGCCCAGGCTGAACCCCTAGAGAGAAACACAACATGGTTTTCAGAGGGGTAAGCAAGCTTGGGGCAGTGTGCTAAACAACCTCTAGTACATTCCCAAAGCAATTGAAGAGTTTCATTTTGTCACTTCACCTCAAGCTGAATGGAGGGATTCATTTGTGAAATACTCTGCCTTTATAGGGATATAAATTGTTTCAGTCCTTAGGATAATCTGTGAAAGCCCTCTTCCTCATTTGTGTCCCCTTGAGTGCGTATTGTGTCGGTGTGAGTGTGCATGAGTGTATTTTGATTAATCTGTCGAGTAAATAAAAATAATTGAGCAAAACTGTTGAAGTAGAATATTACAATTCACTTTCTTTGGCACACTCTGAAAAATAACCCAATTATTTTCCAAGGTTACTACTGGCTGTTAAAAGCAACCCCAGAGTAAAAGCAGCCCAGCTCCAGAGTAGCAATCCAAAGCTAAAGCAGCAGAGAGAAGCTGTCAGGTGTTGTAAGAGAGGGGCTGAATAATTAGCAAACTAATAAAACGCAAACATTGATTTACAATTGTCTAGAACAGTGGTTCTCAATCCTGATCCTTGAGGTACACTGTCCTGCTTGTTTTTCTCTCTGTCTATCCCTGCAGTTACAGCTTCTGATCAGCAGTGGGTAGGACAGGGATAATTGGAAAACAAGCAGGACAGTGTGCCTTGAGCACCAGGATTGAGAACCACTGGTCTAGAATATTTATACTAATTTAAATGACATTTGGTTTTAATAAATATACAAGCTGTCTTTCTTTTGTTTGCCCCTTTATGAAGATATTTTTATAACCTGTGTAGCCCTGTGAAATATATACAGTATATGTATATAGGTTTGCCCACACTGTGGGTGCAGCACCATAAACACGTCAGGTGAAACAATTAAAATTTCTATCTATGAGAAAGAAACTCAATGGGACCAAGACCATCTCCTGAAAAGTGTGATGCTGTTCGGCAGTAAATTTTTCCAAAAAGAGAAAGAAGCAAAGGTGTGACATAAACAAAACAAAAAGTTGGACTATCTATTAAGCTTGCGCAGTGCAAAAGACACACTAGTGTGTGTGTGTGTGTGTGTGTGTGTGTGTGTGTGTGTGTGTGTGTGTGTATGTGTGTGTGTAAGCACCCTTGTTTTGGGAGTCAAGCCAAGGACTGCCTGAGAACATCCTACGTTAACTCAGAGTGACACTAATTAATGCCTGCTCTAATAGTTCCTTCTGCAAAACACGCGGACAGTAAACAAGCTTTCAAGGTGAAATGATGACACTAATGTTATTTTTACCAAGCAGGACGCACAAGACAGCCTCATGATGTCAAAACATTAAGAAACACTGTACCTGTCATTGCAAATATTGTCCCCATTTGGTTAAGTATGTTCTACATTTACATCAAAGAATCCTTGCCCCTGGAGCATAATAAAATAAGCCTGACTGCAGCGTAGCTAATGTCATCAGGGAACAGGTGTGATAATAGGCCAAGCCTCAGCTCCTCATTGTATGAGACAGGTTCCCTGCTGTACCCGGTCTGACCCAAGTCACCGGCGTCACACAAAGAAGAAATATAAACCTTAATAAGTCTTAACTGAACTTTGGGGAGGTTGCCTTTGCATGCATTAGAGAAAAAAAAGACATAATGACTCATTGCATACTGAAATGCATGTGGTCATTACCTACATACAGCAGGACATAAAGATGCACTATCACTGAAGCAATAATGATCATTACTCTATCTCGCAACAGCTCCTCAGAGGATGATGAGAATGAGCCTAAATGCAAGGCAAACGCGGTTTCTGGGAGGTACCAAGAGAGAGAGCTGCAACAGAGACGACCAGCACTACTATTACTTTATGCCTCTCAGAAGGAGAGATGCGTGGAGACATACAAGACGTACAAACCCATCGGTCCACTTATTTTCAGCTTTTAGAGAGTCATTTGCCACCCACATATGCACATAAATGCATGTTTTACATAAGCCCACGCTGATCATTAAAACAAAAGCACACTAGCACACTTGCACTTACAGGCATTCACACACACACCTGTCAGTTATCAGCTAAATTGGAGAGAGATGCTTTGACACTGTCAGTCTTAAGACGCTCGACTGCTAAGCATGCAATGACATCTGCTGCTTAAAAGTGCAGTGTAACTATTGAAAGTAAAAATCTCTCATTAGACTGAGAATGCTACCTTTTCAATGCAAACATAATATTCTGGTGTGCACTGTGAGATCAGAGGACAATGTGGCTGATATGATATAAGGGATTTATGATGAGAGCCAAAATAGACCTTAAAGAGATGCTGTACTGTATTAAGAACACAGCTTTTTTCAAAGTAACCATGTTATATTGGCAAACTTAGCACAGGTCAATAATATTAATAATGACTCCTTTTCAGTCACACCTGCTCTATTAGAATTTCCATAAATACAACACAAAATGTGATTTAATACATGTTTCCTTCCATTTCTTTTATGTGTATTATCATTTTTAATGTGCATTTAAACAAGTGATTGCAAATTAATTTAATGGTTGAGCAAGCAGAAGCTATTTTCACAACATGTACCAAGGCATCATTAGTAATTAATCATTAGTAACACCTGTGCTGTGCTTCCTTAAAGCTGCGATATGATACAGTATGTGGCAACACTTTCATTAATGTCAGTCAAAGCAGTTTGCACATGTTAGCAGACACACCTTTAAAAAATTGAATTACTCTTTGAGTAAATAGAGAATATCCCTTTTTGCTTACATGCCTGCAGGTTGAATCCCCATCTTCAATGAAGATGAGGATTAGCTGCGTACAGCTTGGTTACTGCCAGGTTTTAGTTTTATATAGAGTAGATGAAAGATATCTGTGAATTCAATTTCTTTTGGCTGAATCTACCTCTCATACAAACAAGAGAAGCCCTCTCTCACTGCACTGCTAATCAGAAGTGGTATTAATGTAGCATCTCCCCAGGCTCTTCCTAGTATCAACCTCTTATCACAGTACTGTAGCAGGCAGATACACACATGTACTGCACTACTCAGCAGCAGGATTATTCTTCAGGAAGACTGCAGTGGTACTATAGTGGTACTATAAAATGCCAGTCGATACAGGATGACAGATGAAAATCACTGTTGATCTTGCGACTAGATAGGTATTAATTAGTTGCATAAACAGGTAAGAATTCTTCTGTTGTTTTGGTGTCCTGCAGGAAATCCAACTAAGTCAAACAGAGTTGTTTTCTTTCATTAATGAAAAAAAATCTAATTTCCCTCTTTTACCGCTTGCTTTCTTTTTTCTTCCTTTGCCTCTCTCCACAGCGATCTGTTACAGCTGACTGGTTCTCTAATGGTCTCCGAGTGAGAGGCTGAAAGTCATCCATAAGCATGTGCATGAACTCTCTAACATGCACACACACACACACATATACACACTTTTCTTAGTATCCTCAGGGATAATTGGGGGAGAGTTCTCTTCGCTCCCCAAATCCCAGCATCCTGCCACCATTAAGCATGGAACTGTGTCTGTGCAGCTACATTTAGTGAACTTGTTCACTCTCACTGTGTGTGCGAGTGTGTATGACAGAGAGAAAGAGAGAGACAGAAAAGGAGAGGTTGGGTAGACTTGACAGGTGTTTTTAGGGATGAAGTGGAGCAGACAGCTTGTCAGCTGGATGGAAAGTCAGTATTTTGTGTGTGTGTGTGCACGCGTGTGTGTTGATGGGTGGGTGGGTGATGTGGGTATGTGTGACATGTAAAGTGAAGTGTTAATGCTCGGTTGAGCATGTCGAGGGCCAGAACATGAAACTCCTCACAGTCTAGAGAGAGAGAGAGAGAGGCAGACAGAGACAGGAAGATATGGGCAGGAAGAGAGAGAGAAAGGGAGAAGACCAGAGTCCAAGTTCAAGTTCAATGAATGAACTGCTTTTATCAGTATATAGCTACTTAAAAATAAAATAAAATAGACTTTTGTGTTTTTATATAAATTGTAGATAGTCAACAAAAATTATGAGGATAGAAAAATAATAGAAATAAAGTTTATTAATTGGCTTAAAACATTGCTTAAAGCATTGCCCTTAAATGGCCATAAAAACAATAAGTGGTGAACTTGGTGGCATTTTCAATAAAATATAAGGTCCAACATAAGGAACAAGGTGGAATATACCCTCATTGGCCACTTTATTAGGTACACCTGTACAATCTAATGGAATCCAAAACAGCAGTTCTACCATGAATTCTACTTTTTAATTGTCAGAAAGGTCAGTTGTGAGCTGGGTCCCGTACCCAATTAATCACCTGAACATTTCTGAACGGTTCTGCTCCCAAGTGATCGATTAGATTCCTGCCAGAAATTTTGGTCCTCTTGCAGTGGGAGCAGTTCTACAGTCCATTTTTCACATTGCTGCTACAAAGTGAGCTTGTTTTCACATAATTGGAGTGGTAATATACATGTTATGGCTAAAACTGCTAAAACTACACTGCTCAGCCACAACACTAAACACTGCTGTGATATAAAACAGAACTTTGCTGGAGATCATAGGTGGAGTGATGCACATCTTATCCACATCCACATCTCTGGCTGGAAGGATGATTAAAATGTATAGTGTGAGTTCACATATCATACTGAGTTGAAAAATGTCACACAGTGTCTGCGTGGATTAATGCTTAAGTCACCCTTTTCACCACTCTAACAAAACAGGAAAAAAAAGCTAAACAGTTGTTGTTGCATATAACATATTTTAAGTTGATCAAACTTTATAGTTAAAGATTAATATTTTATGTTGACCTTACTATTTTAAGTTGATCTCACTATTAATTAAATCATAATATGAATTATAATAAAATCATTCATTCATTCATCTTCTATACCGCTTAGTCCCCGCAGGGGTCACGGGTGTGCTGGAGCCTATCCCAGCCAGCTTACGGGCGAGAGGCGGGGTACACCCTGGACAGGTCGCCAGTCTTAATAAAATCATAATAATTAAATTATTTATTTGCCTTCAACTGACCTAAGTCAGCCATGTGGAACCTGTTGTTTAGGTTTCAGTTTTTGAGGTTAATCAGTGGACCAAAACATTAGAAACACAGGTGTACCTCTAATAAAGTGGCCAGTGTTTGGTATGAATTTAGTCACATGAAATGATGACACAAAAAAACAATCATAAGATAATTCTGTATTTTTAAAACATTGGTGGGTATTCCATGAATATTTTTTCCTGTATTTAAATTCTGTTAAACATATCTAGATCATTAAACCAGTTAGTATTGCACAGATTTAGAGAGAGATTATAGCTCTCTAAATGTTGCTCTGATTAACTCACAATGTTTCATCAAGCTAGTAAGAATTCTGGTTGTAATTATGTATTTTGTAATTGTAAAGATTTTTAAAGATTGTCACTACCCCAAGCGTGACTTGCACAAGAACACTACATGTTACCCCTTCACTTTGAATATGTGCATTTAACAGAATGTGGAAGACATTTCATCATAAGTTCAGTATTACCTTGTCAGTAATAGCTAGTTTAGTTTTCTTTTTTAAAATGCGACATGATGAATTCTCTCACTTCACATTGTTCATACACCTGATGCTCTTCTTCTTTTGTGTTTCTAGCTGTTGAACGTGCTGGCCCCAGACACTCTTTGTGTTAAACTATTTTTCAGTCTCTTAATGCACCATCTATAAAAAAAATGCCATGAAACTTTTTCTGCAGTATTTTTAATACCTTCCAGACAATGCAAGAATCCGAATCTGTTTAACGTTTAGTCTCTGCTGCTGTGCTGATGTACACACAAAAACACATACACTCATACAGTATACAGCCTGCCTTAAATTGTGATCTCTGTAAAGCACTTTAGGTGAACTTGCAAAGTTAAAAGTACTTTATTTCCTCTAAATGTTCCATTTCAAAACATCCACATGCACACCAATCTTAATGACATTGCAACAGTTTTCGCAAAACTCACAACCAATGAAGCATGATGATTTAGACTCTAAATGTAAGTTTTGATGTATGTGATATATGGTGTGTGACTATGAAGGAAACAAATGAGCAGTTCTTAATGGATGAAATGCATTAAGAACTCCTGTTATGTTAAGCTAGAGCTTGATATAAGGAAACAGGGAAGGGAATATGCAAAAATATATATTTTTAGGCCTGGATGAACACCAAGGGTGGTGTATCTCACCTCTTTTGCACACAACAATCTGATATACACTCCAAAGCACACTGGCACTTTGAAATACATTAAACACTCTGATTTACAAATGACCAAATATGAGGTTCGACAAATTTAACTTTTTCTCTTTGTTTTAAACTGACGATGACAAGGAACCAAATATGGCCTGAGTGAGTTTTGGAAAACCCCTCTTTAGTAAATCACACTGCATTTGAAATCAGTCTGGCTGATAACTTGTTATCTCCCCAGATATTAGCTTAGTGGGCTATCAAATCCTTCTGTCCCAGTTTCAACAGCTCATGCCAAGATATTAGATTGCAGCCCATGTTTACCCAATTCTGCCATCAGCGTCACTGGCTGCTCACAAACAAACTCAGCGCACAACTATAAAACCCTTGCCATAGCATCATTGAAAACAGCAACATCTACTTGTGTAAATTCCCTTAAAGCCACCATATCATCTCCATAGCACAGATAAAGAATGATACATGATGAATTAAGTAATGCTTTTAAAGAATTACATAACACCATGATAGTATCTACTTTTTACCCTTTTCAGTATATCATTCTGTTAGAGCCATATATTGAGATAAAAAGATCTGTCACTGTAATGAGCCCAAGTGTTATATTTATATTAAGTGTTACGTTCAAGAAAAAAATCACCGATTAGGCATGTTTATAATCAAATTGAGTGCTGTACTGTGATTATGAAGGTTGTTTATGTATTTGCAGTTTTGTGAAAACATTTGAATTTTGATTAGTGTGGCATTTTTGTAATCCTCATGTCTGTTGTTCAGTGAGTTGCTACTTATCACATGTACAAAAAGAATAAAATATTTGTGTCTCTTCTGAGCAAATTTAATCAGCGGGTCATAATATTACTGTGCATATGTAAACAAGCTTAAGGGATATCTCCCTTTCTATACATCAGTTCTGAAGCGGCACATCATTAAAAGTTTGAAATCATTCATTGTCCAAGTATGTTTGTGTCCTATGTTTGTAACTGTGTGCGTGCATGTGTTTGTTTGTGACAGTGTCTGCTTAATGACAGCATCTGTTGCTGTCATCGCTCTTGGGTGTAAACATGATCAATCACCAGAGAAGTGACATTATTTATTACAGCCCTATCTGTTGGATTATTAAAAAGACTCAATGGTTAATGACGGCAATTAAAAAATAATAATCCAGCTAATTTCATTTAATTGAAATGCCTTTATCAAAAGCATGGTTTATAGCTTATAGCAGTATGACGAATGTGTCTGTTATTAAAGATTAGAGTCTCAGATTGATGTAATAACATGGCTGTTTTTAGAAGCCACGCACTGCTGTGTGTTGTCTTTCTAGCCATATTTCAGTTATCTAAGATAC
The DNA here is from genome assembly GCA_900302695.1 of Helostoma temminkii. NCBI lineage: Eukaryota > Metazoa > Chordata > Actinopteri > Anabantiformes > Helostomatidae > Helostoma > Helostoma temminkii. The sequence goes on along the minus strand of OMLM01002357.1, from coordinate 71,960 downwards.
TGGCTGAGTCATAGTTACAGCTCAATAGAGATTTATAAAGTGATGGATATCAAGTGTAGAGGAGGTAAAAAATAGTAATTTCAATCTCGTCAACACCCACTTTAATCTGCAGAACTCTTTCACACCAACTTCCTTTTAGCTAATCAGACTTTTACATTCATTGTGCAAAGAAATTTTGGTGAACACATTAACAGCAATTAATGATGTCTAATTCTAATATTTTATCATCTACATGATTTGTGAATAGCCGTGCTAACCGTGTTAAACATTCTGCAACAAGCAAAGGTTCAGTGATTATTACCATTTATTAAATATTTAATATTTCCACCATACATACAGTAGAGTACATCTTTAACCATCTAGCAAAACATGTTGAGTCGGAGAGTTTACACTATTCCGATATCATCTTTAGTGGCCAGAGCTTTTTTTTTTATTTGAACATGGACTTAAACAACAAAAACATGATTATGGTGGGTTATTCGAATCATTCTCATTGAATGCTGTCACTACCAGAGGTTCAAATGGTACAGTACACAACCCTTTGGCACACCAGCCAAACGTTAACTTGTTGGCAACCTCCAATTATCTAACTAACTTTACCAAACTTGTTGTTAGCAATTTAGAATCTGTTAGGTGAACACATTTGTCTGTGTTTGATTTGTTTTCATGTTTCATGTGCATGTGCACAATAGCTAACTAGCTATCTCACTAGCATTTTAACATTGTGTCTTACAGCAAAATAATTGTTCAGTGTTTGTTTGCTTGTGGAATGAAATAGCAGTAGTGATTATTTCCGTACTGACATGGTCTCTGAGCACACAAAAACATTCTATATTCAAAAATGCTCTACAGAAACGTGTTTTCTTTGAGAGCTGCCGGCCTATGTTAAATTGTTTACTTAATAGAAACTGCAACGTTCCAGTGCCCAGGCAAAAGTTTGTCATCCAAACCCCGTGTTTTGTATTCACTTTGGGTTGCCCCTGTCTGCAGCTTCCTGGCACAAAACTGAAATTATGGACTTGTTTGTGTGTGAATGCGTGTGCATGAGCACACACCTGTTCGTCTGCTGGCCCTCCATGTGTGCATTCTAGTTTATTTGCCATATGCCAAAGGCTCTTTGCAACAGAGGCTCCATTATCCATTCATCAGGCCTGCAGCATCAGTGACTGCTGGTTCCACTGATCTACAGTCTAATTTACACCTCAGACACTCACTCTCCTCCATCTCAAAACTCTTGCTGACACAAAACAGGATCCACAACTATAAATCTACAAATGCTGCACTGTTGCTGAGCCCCACTGGTCAATATGTTTGTGCTTGAAGCAACAGTGTTGTCACTGAAAGACAGGCAGATTCACTGGAAGGTTCTAGTGTTAGAAAAGGAGAGGTTGTAATACACAGCTTTAGAAGGCGTTCAGCACACGTTTCTCACCTTTTAAAACTTAAAATGTCTTAATAGCATTAGCGACATTAATAGACAGTTTAAAAAAAGTACAACAACTTTAAGATACACCACCATCTTGTCTTACTTTTTCATGTTCTTCCACTTTTCCTCATTTCCTTCACTGCTTTTAAGGTAGCAGACCTTTTATCGATTGTATGCTGAGAACTAATGGGCAGGACAAAAGTAGCATGGGGAGATGGGAAAGAGAAAGAAGAGTATACAAGAGGGAGAAGAGATACAGATGAAGTTGGGTAGAACAGCAATCCTATAGACAAAGCACAAGATGAAGAATTATGTCTTGGTACTGTTTGAATATCATTTTTGTTTTGCTTTAGTAGCTGTATATTTTCATGACAGGTAGTGCAAGAAGGTAGACAAGGTAGAAAATAAGTATATTGTAATATGCTTTCATCAGATGATGAACATTAATCAAATGCTAAATTTTACAATACAAAGATTCATATGAAAATGTAACAAAAGGGAAACTTCTTAATCTTTGTGTCTACATTGATTTATGTCATAAGTCATTTTAATTTAGATGGAGTTGTACTTCTCCTGTTCTGACAAGCCAAAATGTTTGTTGTAAAAAAGGTCTTTCAGTGGTATTAAAAACTTCTCAATCTTTAAAATGTTCAGTGTCTTCCAGGGCATTTTGAATTATAAAACTTGCCAACCCAGACCTGAAGAATAAAACACAGACTACTGGAAGGACAGACAGTGCGATTCTTGCCTGAAGCTCCTCAGGCTACAAGTTCAGAAGAATAATTAAAGCAGCATACAAATACACAAACACAGAGAGGAAGGAAAGAGAAGAAGTCGGACATTGATCCAGGTTCAAGGGTGTGTGATGTCCCTTTCTCATGGTTCAGAACTGCTACACAAATGAGTCTCAAGATAGCTGCTTTCTTCATCCTCTGATCCCTGCTACCTCCTCCTTCGACCCCCAGCTGATCAGGCCTGCTCCTGGCTCTTCTGTTGCCCACAGGAAATCATTACGCCCAGTGTGAAACTTTCCAACAATAACTGTCCCCTGAGCTCCACTTTTTTCCAATTAGGAGGCATAGCGGTTGATTGCTAGATACAGCATCTCCGAATTCATTCTTCTTTAATCCCAAGGTACCAATATAGCTTAAATGTAAGAAATATGATGTGCATATGAATATTGTGGTATAAAGAATAATCCTTTTTTTCAAACTCAAAAGCTAGTGGCTCACAGAGTTTCTCATAAAACCCAAAATGTGTAATGATATAGCACATTCCTTGCCATATGGCCTGTGGTAAGCTCATAATGAATGTCCAGTGTAATGTTAGTTGAATACCCAGGCACCTAATTTATCACACAGAGGCCAACAGTGTCAAAGCCATTTCCTTGTGAGATGCAGCGACACAGTGAATGACTCAATGAGGCTATAATGTGCAGTAGTAGCAATAGGTATTTGTATTCCCCACATCATTCACATGTGGGAGAGCTAAGGTCAAATACATGGAACAGACATGCACCTGCCTGCAGGGACAATAATAAAAGATGACAGGTCTCCTGTCACTGGAAAATACAGATTTATCTGCATTTAATATGGTGTCAGTATTTTATAGTTTTGTATTAGTGGATCCTAAGTAGTGATGCTAAAGGTGAGTGCATGGTGGTGTGTTCAAATCAGCCTTGAAATGAGCTTTTTTCATGAAAGCAATTTCATTTTCACTTCTGCATTGAAGAGCCACATGCTTTTTGTCAATAATAGTAAATCACAAAGGTGAAGGTTCTGCTGTGGCAGTTTTTGCTTTATTTTCATTATGGAAAAACCTGTAGTTTGTAACCATTAAAAACATGATATTATTGATTACAAGGGCCATTTAATAACGTACTTCTAGTAGGAAACATGTATTAAGACACCAGATGTTGGAGAAATCATACAAAAGTGGTCAAAATGACAATATTATTTTTGTAAGATGATAAGAAACTCCCTGCCACCAGGTTTTTACACTCATACTGATCGAAAGCAGACCCAACATTCAAGTTTCATCGAATCGTGTGTGTCTGTGTGTGTCTGTGTGATTACCTTTTAATAAAGCTTTTGTGTTCACTGGAGTGAGCGAGTGGTTAAAAATGTTCAAAGGAGAAACTGACTTTTAACCTCTGAACAATGTAAGGTCTTACAGAAAATAACAATACAACTATATAAAATTATACAGAAAAACTATATATACTATATAGAAAAACCAAAATTTGCCCGTTGAGTAAGCACTGCACAACAAAAAAGAAAAGCTCCCTTCCAGAACAAACTTCCAGCAGAACCAGGTTCAGGGTGGGTGGCAATCTGCCTCGACCGGTTGGGGTGAATGGAAAGGGAGGGAGAAGAGATTAACAAGCAACAAAGGAACAATAAAAATGTAAATCAGTTTGAAATAGGAAATGAACAGCCTGTGTTTTATTGCCCAATTTCCTCCTCACATGGACTTTGTTGCTCTTTATACAACGCTCCTATGATACAATAATTACTATGAGTGGAGGTCCCCTAATTACATTATGATATGCACCTTATGACCTACTGCTAGGTGCTGATGGTGCTGTTTGCCCCTGTTGAAACATAATTATAGGCATGATAACAATTTATATTGGACATTTAATGTAGTTATCG
>OMLM01002357.1:38462-67860 GCA_900302695.1 Helostoma temminkii | reverse complement strand
TGTAGTTATCGTTATGTGAAAAACCTGGTTTTGACAACTAGTGTTTCTGATATAGCAGCACTTTTATGTAGCAGTCCTAGTTCTTAATAGTTAACATAGTGAGTATGATGTTATTATCAGACAAGAAGCCTTTAACTTGTCTTTCTAAAGCTGTAACTAATAACAGAAATCTTGGAGGGTTTACTAATTAACTGCCTTATGGTCTGCTTTATGTCAATTTCATTTGATAAAAGCTGGCTGTTTGGATTTATAATACGTTCTCCTCGGGTTGTTAGTTGGATCAGGCACAAAACTATAGCGTCTTAGAGCAGAATATACCGATTAAGGAAAGCAGCCGCAGAGAGAGAGAGGGAGATAAGAGAAAGCAGACTTTGTGTGTGCTTGCCTTTGTGTGAAAAAGCGAATGAAACAGATGTTGCTGTTAATGCATCTCTGAGCCATCATTACCACCTATAAACGATTACAGGCACATAAAGGCATTTACTAAAAGCACACACAAACAATTTAAAATGCCACGCAGTTCTAATGACATGGCAAGACATAATTTCACAGCTCATCGCGTGAGGCTCTCACCACGAGCAGGTTCACCGTAAGTTTCACTGCTTCTTTTTTCATGCAAATAGAAAGCCACTAGAAATATGCTCAACACATGCATCCCTTTCCTCTGCAATTAAACACATGTGTAAGTACATATGCGCACACACACACCACCTGTGTTTTGGGGTCTGATCACATTGACATGCTGTCAACTACGCCTCTAAAAGCAGCCTAGGTGGAGGCCTTTTAAGTGACAGCATCAAGGTTTTGTGGAAATAGAAGCAGTTAAATTAGGCCAAGGCTGAAGAGAGGATGTTCTGCTTGATCAAAGGCTATGCTGATACCGGTTTGACTGTTCCCTGTTGCTGAGGCAAGGCGGATGTTTTCAGAGACCAAAAGAAGAAAGTGCATTGGAGGGTTTATCTCAACAGCAATTATACTTGATCCTGGAACGAAGAGATTGAAGCAGGAGGCACAAAGACGAAGCTGTGGCTGAAATCAAAACAGAGAGCATAAATACCAGAGGTGTGGGGAAACCTTGATACGATTCCAGGCTGATTAATGAAGAGGCAGCGAGGTGAAATTAACAGGAAATCAATGAGGAAGCTACAGCTGGATCCTGTTCTTTGATCTTTTGCTCCAGTGAGAAATCTGAGCACTGAGCTGAAGCAAGTGACTAACACCTGTCTTAATAGCAATGAAGCACACAGGAGATGAACTGGAGAGTTCTCTTGTCAGAAGCAGACATGATTTGATGGCAGTATATGTACTCTACTCTGAACCCTAAATATACAGTTAGATAGTTAAGTAAAGTTTAGTCTCATATGACCAACCTCAGCTGTACCACCGAAGCAAATGCTCGTACTGCCAATCTGTGGTCGTACGTGGTACTACACTTTACTAGCCAGTGTGTGTGCATCCAGCAATAAGCCAAGGGCCATGAATCAGATTAATAATGTGATGTGAGAGCTAATGCTATTTACGAGCTAAAGCTATTTATGCTCAGAGTCTGGGTACGGTTTATTAAGAAAAGAGCCAGTGCTAAATGCAGAGGGACAGCCAACTGTAAATGAGTCAGTTATCTAATCAACCAATGAGTTGAGGCATTTCTTATGAGCTACACTGCCATCATTTTTCACTGGGGTTCATTTGAGGGACATCAGAAGTTTCAGTTCAAGGATTTCACTAATTCTGGGATGTTCTCATTATAACTTTTTCTAATAACCTTCATTCATTATGTCAAAATCATGGCTTATGTTTGATGGCATTACCAATATGGTGTTAACATCTCATGACGTTTGACATCGGAGCTGAAAATACAGTGATAGCTCATTTATCTTGAAGTTGCTTTTTGCAACGCACCAGTAAGCCTTCCTCGCTTCATATCAGCTCTCCTCTGTAGTCTACCACTTCATGTGTTCCTACAATTGTAGAGATAGGTGCTTGAATGCCATAATATAACCTTCAACTGTAATAAAATCCTTTGTTTCTTTATCCATTTGTTATTTCTCAGCAAGTAGCAAAGGCACTCTGGCTTCCTCCCACAGTCCAGAGACATGCAGGTTAATTGGAGACTCTAAATTGCCCGTAGGTGAGAGTGTAAATGGTTGTCTTCGTCTATATGTGGCCCTGCGATGGAAATAGAATGTTCTTATTTAACTCAGGTTTTCATCTGCTTAATGTCTGATCGTTTCATTTTTGTTTTTATCTGTGAATATAAATTATTCGTAAAAAGAAAGAAAAAAGATGGATGACTTCAGTTCCCACAATGCTACTGTTTGTCAGCACAGAGAAGAGTCGATAAAAGATCCTTGAAGCTCAAGAAAAAAAAAATGCTCCAGAGAGGTAAAGAGAGATTTTGGTGAGAAGGGGCTACACACATGACAGCTTTACAACAGCGAGACCAAACTGACAGTAATATCTGCCTGTTCTCACAGTAGATGGGAGGCTGACAGGCAGTTGCAACTTTCATTTGACACACAGATACAGAGATGTAGCATCTCACTCAAACACACTCTTGTTTTACACATACACACATACTCTGCACAGACAATCCCTTCCTCTAAACAGTGCTCAAATTAAAATGATTCTATCTTGAGGGGATGCAAAGCTGACAGCCTACCCATCTTCTTTACCCCTGAGCAGCAAAATCTTTCAGCCATTGGTTTTCTTTTCTACACCATAACTCAAAAAGGAAATCTCCCTTGCTTCCAGCCCCACTAGTCTCCATACAAGCACTTTATCTTCCCATCTGCAGGCACAGCAGACTAAACACATTCTCTAATACAGGGTGTTTTCTGTCTGAAGGCTGCAGGGCTTGAATATACAGTTTGAATAACATAGTGCATTCATCACTAATGACGTAAAAGGACATAAATATACTGATACATACATACCGGCCTCCCTTAAAGTGCTTTCAGGCAGGCACCATAAATGTATGAAAGGTGAAAAGCAAGAAAAACACTAGGTTTGAAAGAGCAACCTCACACAAACTCAGTCAAGTAAATCACCTAGTTAAGTCAGACAAAGTACAAAAGAACTAGACAATAAAATCAAATTTCAAACTTTTTATCTGTTCCCAAAGCCACGTGACTGCGTACTATCAGCCGCTAACAAGAAAGAAAGAAGAAATAAAAGGGCTTAAGATGCTTTTATAACCAGAAAATCATAACTTCAAGTTCTTACACAAGGGAAATGTAGGGGACAAAGTGAATAAAAAAAATTTCACATTTTTCAAAAACTACTAAAGGCCTTCTGCTCTCAGTGGACCCACACAGCCGCTAACACAGGATAAGTGTTTACTGGACAGCTTGAACTGTCCTGAAGCAGTGAGGTAAAACAGAAACAATAAAAGTCATGAGGTTTACTGGACAAGTTTAGCTAACTGTGGGTAAGAGAAGACAGCAGCCTTGTGACGCTGGCTCTGTATAGACATGTGATGTTAATTGAAAAACACAGCCAGCATTGTCTGTAGTGCTTTAAAGTGCGACTAAATACATTAGTGCACCCAGTGACAGTCATCCACATTTAACACCAACACTAGTTAGCACTCAGATGTTCTAATTAAGTTTTATTTGCATATTGAGCTGTCATATCACCCACGTGATGTTACTGAAGATCAATACTGCCTCCTTCTGGACAGGAAGTGAACTTACAGACATTTTAGCACTAGCAGTATATATATATATATATAGTAGGTGAACTATGGGGTAGTGGGAATTGGACAGTGGACCTTTCATCATAATTCGATAAGGTTATTGGGATCACGTGCTTGTCTGTTAATTTATTTACTGTTCTTAAACACAAACTTCATCCTTATTCAGTCACGTTATTTTGCTTTAACTTGTGCACATGTAACCAACATAAACGGATCTCTGAGGAACACGTTTTTTAAAACAAGTACCTGACCAGACAAGAGGATGTAGAAAAACAAAGACAGGTTCCACAAAACGTCAAACAGTACAACAATAGACAAAGAAAAGGGATGTAATAAAAAATTCTCAGATTTGTCTGAGGTCATCAACATGCTGCCATGGAAACAAGCCCTTGTTAAATAAAAAACTGTCATTAAGATCTTCCTCACTTTGTCTGTTTGTACTTATCTAAATGTCAGTACAGTGCCGCAGTGTTGGATGACTGAAAATTGCCATTTAATTGCGATGACATTTACTTACACTGTGAGTGACGACTAAGTTTGTCACTCCCATCACAACATGTGCCTGCTATGTTACTGAGAAACCTACTGGACTGTCATCTACAGACTTGTGTAAAAACGTCTTCTTTCAACTACTATGATTCTTGCTTCTGATCCTGATTTGAGTCACTCTCTGTTGACCAGCCACTCTTTTCACAGCCTCTTGTCATGATGAAAAAGGACGACTTGTAAATGTTTCTCAGTTTCACTTCTAGCCAGTTCTTGTCTCCATATGTGTGGAAGTAAAACTTACACTGCACAACATTAATAGCATCCTTTAAAGTCTGTTGTCGAGCAGATGAGGAAATTATCGCAGTTCCTCATTTGTGCTTATCTGGACGTTGTTTACAGCTCACCTGCTGCCACTGTCTTCAGCCAAATAGCACTGCTGTTTTACAACAGAATGAGGAACTTTAAAAAAACTAATTTGATTGTTGATTTTTTTTCTTAGCATTGGATGTCTACTGGGTCTACTGACGCTGAAAGAAGACCAGTATCTTAGGCTTAGTCTACTAAACAATTCCAAACATTGATCCAATATTAAACATAAATAGATACAGTAGATACATATGGAATATTTTACCTGCACACTTACTTAATGTATTTAGCCTAATTTTCAACTTTAAGATGTTTAACTTTGTTTAGCAACAATCTGCCCATACCAGCTGAAGTGAATAGCTGACTGAAGACCAACTCATAGCTGCAATCGCTCTTCTCGCTGCCTGAACACAATCTTTGTAGTATTCATGACGTTGTTCGGCTCCTCCTCGTTTTATGCTAAACAGCGTCAGTACCCGGAAATTAAAAATCCCGTGACAGGGGACTGCTAGCATAGCATCGGCGTGATTACAGTGCCTTTCTCGGTTTGGGTTTAAAACGTTTATTGTCAGTTAACAGTTTAGCTCCGTTGTCCTCTACCGACATGAGTTTACCGAGGTGGAAAGCTGTCGGTGGATGTATCCCTCCGCAAGGACGTTAGCAGCGGGATGAAGCCCTAACAGGATGCTGCTCAGTTAGCTTCACCGGAGCCCGAGGTCAGATTTGTGCCACACAAGCTAGCAGGCTAGTTAATACCCTGTGGCGAGTTAGTTACAAGCTGCATTCCGCTGTTCAGGCTGGATTCAGGAGTTATGGCGCGGTTGGTGTTGGAACAACTGTCAGATTTCGGGGACTATTCTGGCAAAAAAGAGTTGGCTGAAATCCTTGAACTGACTTGTAACGAGCGTAAAAACAATCTGTCAAACGTCCGCCTGAGCCCAGATGGACGCCACATCCATGTCATCCTCCGCCAGCCTAAAGTGGGTCTTGTGACGTTTGACAAGTATGAGAGACCCCAGCTGGTCCAGAACCTGAAGAAGCTGGATTTGTGGTTGACACGAACTGTGCCTATTGTAGACATTTTATACCTGGACCATAATAACAACAACAGCAGCATCAGAGATACAGCGGTCGTGGCAGTGGTTTATGAGAATGGGAAATCTGAATTTTGGAAATTCCAGGAGTCCAAACCTGGATGGTCTCTTCTGCAGACGTCAGATCTGTGCAACAGCCCTCGGGCCAGAGTGGTGTCAGTCTGTGTTTGCTCCAATCTTATCATCTGGTGTGAGGAGCGGCCACCTTCAGAAAGCTCCCCAGCCCTCGGCTCCACACGAGACAAGCTGAGATACTGTGTGTGCAGACGTGATTTTGATGTAGAGGAGGGGGCTGTTAACTTGGGAGGAGTGAAAATAGCCCTGCACAACAATCCTAAATTCACTGTCATCAGCTCCGGTGAATATGTGCACCTTCTTCCTGATTTGAAAATGAAGCCGCTGTTGAGCACCTCCAAATTTTTCCTCTCATGGTCACCTCACTATGACTTCTTCAGGATCAGCACTGCATGTAAAAACGCCCCCCTAAAAAAGATTTCGGCTAAAGAGTCTGACTTTAAGCGGTTGGTGACAGACTGTTTAGGATATTTATCAGCTGTTGAACCACCAGAGATCTACGAGTTCTCTCCAACAGGCTGTGGAGGCCTGCTGCTGCTGCTCAGCACAGGATGGCTGTGTCTTCTGCAGAGAGATGGGATGCTGCGGCAGATTTACAAGCTGGCAGACAACTGTTTGGTAAAACATGGTACTCAAACTAGCATGTGCATGTACCAGGACATGGTGGCGTTGCTGGTTGGGCAAAACCTACATCTGGTAGATGTGAACTGTGGCATGGAACTGGAAAAGATTATAGTGAATAAAGAGGGATTATTATTTTCAAACCGAGCAGACAGACGGGCACCTCACCTGATCTCAGAAACTGGACTTTTTGTAGTAGTAAACAAGGAGACAGATTCCAGAGACATCAAGTCTAAGGTGAAGCTTACTGGTTTTAGTCCAGTGAAGAGTATTCCTCCTGGAGCCCTGCTTGTAGAAGCTGTCTTTGAGGAGGCCTGTAAGTACTACCAGCAGAGAAGCCTGAGTAACACCAAGCTCACTGTGGACACGCTTAAGAAAGAAGGTAGGTTCCAGGCTCCCATCTCTTTAGCATCTATCCTCAGGAACTACTTCAGCACAGGGTCAAGACAGAAGGGAGCAGAGCTGTCCCAGAATGGAGGTGGTGGGTGTCTGGCAGAGCAAGACAAGCTGATGGGCTCTCTGGAGGCTGAGCTGAAGGCTCTGCTCTCTCTGGAGGAGGTGAAGGGCAGCTTAGTGAGCGGAGGTGTTAAGGAGGTAGAAGCAGTTTGTGAAAGTCTAATTGAGAAAGAAGTAACCAGGGTGCTGTCAACGTCAGAGCTGGATAAAGAGACTCTGTTTTACCTCAACTCCATCTTCAAGCTGTTTCCCCGCCATGCGTGGAGAGCTATGCAGGCTGCCCTTCAACTACACTACAATGGGGAGGGCACCATGACAAGCAGGGCTCCCCAAGACATGTGGAAAACCGTCCTCAGTCCTGCCTCCTCCACCCCAGCCTTCCTCACAAACGGCGGGCCAAAACATAATCACAGTCTCAAAGGTGAATATATTGCTAACTATAAAGCCAGAGCTACTAGCTCCACTCCGCCTGCTGTCCTGCCTGTGTTTGAGCTCCTCTGCCACTCAGTTTTACGCTTCCAGCCCAGCTGGCTGCCCAAGTTTCTGGAGCTCGCCCAGCAGCGGTGTTCAGCTGGTCTGGGCCTGAGTTTGGCTTCTTCGTCTTGGAGCTTCTCCGGAGGCAGAGCAGGAGAGGCCAGGGAGAACAATGTACCACTTTACAAGCGAGCCCTGTGTGTCTTGTCGAGCCTGAGCACAGACAGAGACCAGTACCTCGACTTGGAAGTGGAGCTGTTGCTGGTCAGTTGGCGGCCTAATGCCATCCTGCAGGCGCTGAGGATCCTCATGGCCAAGCGAGAGTGGAAGCGGGTCACCCAGGTGGCCCAGGATTTCTGCAAACAAAGTCCACTGCTCAACAAGGAGATTTTTACTACTTTGCTGTGTGAAGTGGCCCAGCACAGAGATCTAGACCCGTATCTGGACCTGCTGTGGACACTGTGCCCTGAGGACCTCACTGTCACCACTATTCTTAACTTGGTGCTGAAGAACCTCCCCTCCTCTTCCTCCCCCTCCTCCTCCTTCTCCATGTCTAATACAACATCCTCATCCCCTGCTCCCTTTGTAGACCCCCACAGCAGCGAGCTGACCATCGGACTGTTGAAACCCCTGCTGAGAAAAGTCCTTGAGCGGGAGACCAAGCCCAGCTATGTTGACATCCTCCAGTCCCCTCTGTTCCCCCCTCCTGCACCTCCACGTCAGCCTGCAGAGCATCCTGGGACTATCACAGATCCCAGCATAGACTCCGCTCAGGGCACCAACATCACCCCAGCTGTTCTTGCAAGAACACCTGAGCAGCAGCCCACACACACAAGCGTGCAAAGGGCCAGGGTGACACTTCCTGCTAACTCAGTCTGATTGGAGAACAAAATGTGTCTCAGAAAACATTCTGCACATTTTGTGACTGAACTGTGAAGCAGCGTGTGTTGACAATCAAATCAAAACAGAATATTATCAGTATGTGTGTTACAGATATCACCAGTATAATGCAGTTATTTGTGATGTTTGATAGTGTTTTTAACAACAGTAATTTCACATGACGCATGACTACTAGAAACTATGAAATGACTACTGAAGATCTCACCAGTGTAAATAATGATGGTAATTTTTAACTCTTAATGTGTAGATACAGTATCTACAGTGTTATTTATCTTGTAAGCCTTAACTGCACATGAATGAGAAAAAACAACATTCTCGTATTGAATAAGCTTAACCTTTATCAATATCATCAATAAATAATAATATAGTGTTAACACAGAAAAGTTTTAAATGGGAGTTAGTGGCTCAGCTAAAAACAGAGCCACTAGATCTCTTTTGAGAATTTATTGTATCTTTATGTAGAATATTTGCTGTCTTAGCCTTTAAAGTAGCTAATATGTGCTAATTGTAGCCGGATATATCTGCTTTTTGCTTGATGTGTGTTCATGCAGCAAGTAATCTACTGTTATCCAGGCAAGCTGGCATATGTGTTTGGATGTTTGTTTTAGGTGAGGTAGCACCAAAGTACTTTTAGTGCCTTCTAGTTTTGTATTTAACATAAGTGCTTAAACTTTTACCTGGTTACAGTATGCTCGACCAGACATGTTGTCCCAAAACACATCATTTCTGCATTTCCATTCGTGTCTATTTTTCTCTCTTGACTCCGTCTTGTCCGCCCTGCCTCCTCTCAGTCCAACTCACAGGACATTCCAGGCTGAATACCAAGTAAAAGTGACTCACAGTCCTACTTTAAATTCAATTTTGGAGGTAATTCTGTTAGGATTTGAGTACGGGTTGAGCATGTTGTGACTAATACAGACGCCCCAGTGTTTGCATACAGTCCTGTACATCTTCCTTCATGGTCCCAGTGAGGATAATGTTATTAGAGATGTTAAGCCCTCAGTCTTGTCCTTGCTTGTCTTCATTAACCTGCACTTTTATATCACCCTAGGCAGTATTGTTTGTACAATGCTTTTGATGCATCTTTTGAATGTTATCTGATTAAGTGCTTTCAAAATGTTCTATTTAAGTGCCTGATGTCTTTAATGTCTTTGTTAATGCGTTCTGTTTGAACTGCCTGTGTTGTTTGTTGTAGTCCAAAACATTTTTTGTACATAAATGTGGTGCCCTGCAAAACAAAGTGTTATTATATTGTAACAAGACTACTGAAATAATAACCCTAGTGACAATCAAACTCCAAAATGCTGCCGAACAGTCACGGTGCCTTGCACGGGGATGCTCTTCATTTACAGGCTAGTGTCGCATTTCTGGACTCATAACTGGAATCAGCTCCTGGCTTATGTCTTACTTTATTCTGATTGCTTTATTAAGTGCCATTACAAGCTCTATACACTTGAAACAGCATGACAAGTGTGCAACTAATTTCAGTTCAGTGCAATGACTTTCACTATGTACCTGAGAGTCACTGGGAACTCCCTGACTTTCCCAGACAGGCCACTTAACCCTGTGTTAGGGCTGATCAGGTGTTTAATATTAAATTGCATTAAACAATGCTTCTGGTACATTAAGAAATGAATTTGTCAGAAGAAGTTTCACTGGTATTTGTTTACTTTTGATGATCCTCTGCTTAAAGCCTTATGTGAACAAAGGACATGCATGCAAATATTTATGAACAGATACTGTGTTCTATTAAATGGAAGTTAAAAACAAGTTTTATAAAAGTTCTTGTTCTGCATTTGTACTGTGTCATACAATTTACCAATTACAATAGCCTTAAAGCAAATGAGACACTTGCAATGTTCAGTGATGTGGAGACAGAGTTGTGATTGCATTGTGTTAGCTTTCAAAACCTTCAATTTATTGTTCCTGAAGTCCACTTGTTTTAATAGCACTAGCCTTGTGTTATTTATTGTCACAAAGTCCCTGTTTCTGCACATTATTGTAGTTGTGGGTTGTTAGCTCTGCATATTCATACAACTGTACACTAGTTATTCTAGCTAACAGATCATATACCATTCAGTGTAAAACAACTAAAATGTCAAGGCCAATATTTTCTTTCAGGTCTGCTGATCTAACATTTGAGGTCTTGTACGCACAGTTATTCATTCATATGATCCACGTCCTGCATTTCTGAGTTTCACTATATCCCTTCCAATCCACTTATAGCTGTAGTCTGATGTGTGTATGTGATCTGCTGGGAGGATTTTAGTGTTTAAATGCACTGAATGTTGCCATGGTCAGGGCCTGTTAGAGGAATGTTTAGTCATTAGCCATTACACTTCAGAATCAGAGACCACTTCTTAGCTAACAGTGATCACAACACAAGCAGGGTTAGGATACAGAATGTGTGTGTGTAGCTGCTGTTGCCTCTCACAACAAATAGTTAGGTTCCACACGGGCATGTGAGGGTATAATCACAGGAGTGGAATAAGAGGTAGAGGTGGAAAGTGGAGGGCAGTGAGTCCTGTATCTTCACTGCAAGAGGCAAAGGGTAATAAGAGTCTACGTATTCCCAAAGGACAACAAAATAGCAGAGAGCTGCAGAAACAGTGAAAACCTGATACCTAACATGACCTTAGCCAGTCTATTACTCTCCCTCCTCCCTTTTTCTTTCTCTTTTACTTTGTCTCAAACTGTTTTGTTCAGATTGAATTTATGCATTCACCCTCTTCCATTGTGAGGTTATGAGTCATTCTGGTGCTGTACTGACATTGATTCACTTGTTCTAATTACTGATGCAGCCATTGTCTAAACAATGATACATCTGAACTGATGCTGGCAGACACTGCCTACCGCTGTGCCATACAGAGCTGTAAACATTAATATACAAGTAGAGGGTTAATTGCACTAAAGAACATTTTGATACTGAGCTAAGGGACTCTGAGCCTAATTAATATTTACCCCAATTAATATTTGATACGTACTATACTGAAGCTCCTACCAATTTAAATAGTTTTGATGAAGCCATGCATCATAAATACTTCATGACTGGCCACTCATGATCAACATAATTTTAAAAGCATAGTTGTCCCCAGCGGCTGCTAATTTATCTGTTTAGAGGCTGAACGGTTTTATACAATTTATACATCTTCTATCAAGAAAAGTACACAGATCTTTCCAAAAATTTATTCAACACAGTGTCACAATGGGGAAGTTAGGAGTTTCGTTCTTGATCTGTTTGCATAAGCTGTTGAACAATGCCACACGATCGGAATAATAATCACAGACAGACCATCTCATCTTCCACAGTTAATTATTGCATTTTATGAGAAGTGTATGTACTGCAGTTAATGTATGTTGTTAACAAGCCATGTGACTATGGCAGTTGATCTACCACAAGGTCAAAGTGCTGTGATCACTATCAAATAACATTATTATTAAGCCGTATTACTGGTAGACGGTAACTTGTTAAACTTTCCAACAAATTGATCCATGTGCAGTATGATGAAGAGATGCTCTGTAATCTGAGATTTTACCTACAGTACTTGTACTTACCATTCTACTTACACTTGTTTTTAAATAAAAAACATACAGATAGATAGCTGTGCTAACATATTCAGTTGACCAGGAGCAATGTTTACTTACAATGGGCCTCTCCTACTCTATGTGGATAATCCACTAAAATGCCATTTCAAATTAAAACATTAACAATGTCCACGCTGCATTTCTGATCAATATGACTTTATAAAATCTGCTTTTATTTCAAAAACAAGGACATTTCTATGTGACACCAAACTTTTAAATCAGAAATAATTTTCATGTACAGTAGTTTTTCAATGGTTTTCAGAAATGTTCACGACCTTAACATCACAATGAACAAATCATAAAGTGCTGAGTACTATAATAGAAAGATAAAACACAAGCTACTATTGTATATAAGGTATTAGAAAAATCACATTTTCAAGTCATTAATCGCATTGAGTCATGTCATCCATAACAAAAACACATTTGCGAATAAAATACAAACTTTAGTTGCATTTTATAGTTTGCAAGCTGCAGTAAGTAGTGACAAAAGCAAGCCTCTTGTTAAGCCTTTAACTCAATGAAATGTGTAATCATTTGATGATTTCATAAAGAAAAATCACACTAAGAACACATAAAGAAAACATTAGTGCAAATCTAAGAATTTAAGTAAAAGTGTTTCCCTGTTGAATCAGATTGCCCGACAGCAGATTGATGAGAATAGATAAAGGCTGGCACATGACAAATGCCTTTTGGCACAGTAACACAGTTCTCTTAAAGCACTGCTCACAAATGTAATCTATATATACAGTAAATGTAGAAATGCAATCAACTCTCAATAAAAAACTACTTTCTGGTTTAAAACGTGTATTTTATACAGCATAACTGAGTGCAATATTACTAATATGTTAAATGACTGATAATGTTATCAGATTATACTAATTATTATTATTATTTTGAAATTGAAGCCTAGGATATTTGACTGTGCACCTGTGTTCCCCGCAACAAATACGTGCCTTTGTGTTTTTCCATTAATGCTAATTTACTGAACAAGGTTATAAAAGAACATGTGAACACCACAGTTTTGATCTGGGTTGGGTCTGTTGCAACATGATTATGAGAGCTCATAAAGATGGGAGAAGTTACAAAACAATCAGGATGTACTACACTGAGAGTACTGAGCATCAGCCAAAACATTGTTTCAACAGAGTTTATAATAATATAAATAATATAAAAAACAGAGGGAACATAATGAGACATACTAGTATAGTAAGTAAGTTCTGCTTACTTGGCACAAAGGTAATCTGTGATCAGACAGTGCAAAAGGACATTACATAAAATTTATTTTAACACACGGTATCCACAAAATGGTAAACTTAAAACCCCAAAGCCTGGGGAGCATTGGCAGTACATTTTTTGTTTTTCAGATTCGATTCGAGAAATTATTTGACATGTTAGGTGTGGATCCGGACAGGACTATCACTCTATGACTGCATATAGTACCAAATGCCAAGCACGGAAGTGGGAATGAAGGATAAAACACAAGCTACTTATATATATAACGTAGCTTGTGTTTGAATGTTTCAAATATTAAAGCTATTACCTAGCCAAGTATGCACCCTTTTAACACTATGTATCTTCAATGACCAGGGCAATCATGGTACTATTCAAAATAAAAGCAGACATACAAAATAATTTTAAAAAAAGAGAAGAACAGAATCTTATTAATAAAGGGTGTGGATTTAGTTGCAGGTGAGTCATAATATGGACTTTTCATTACAGTTTAATTTGTTGTTGTTGTTGTTAATTAGTTTACTTCTTTTTTGGCTACAAATAAACTGCATTAAATGCCAAGTGATTGTAGCTGCTTAACATTTTAGTGATATTAACCAGTATACTGTATATTCAACTGTATGTTGAATCCAGCAGCAGGCTCAGATCATACTGTACATTAAACATGATTGAAACATTTATGATTGCATAATAAATTTAATAAATCTTATTAAAACGTACATTTAAAATAATGAAAAAATCCCTGTAGAACCCCTTATGCCCTATTTCCCCCTGAGGTCATTTCGGAGATGTTTGTTTTTCCTCCTGATGTATAAAGCTGGAAATAAATAGACTTAAGTAGAACACATGTTTTTGCCAGTGTTACAATGTGCCACATCTGTGCTGAGTGTACCACATGTTTTTATTGTGTGAGACAATGTCATAGTTGTGGGTGCAGTCTTTTAAAGCTGCACATGTACCGTTCTCTCAGGTGACTTTCATTTGGGCCCGTGGGATATGAGTCATAATTATTTGGTTGCTTAGAGGGTTTCTGAAAACACAAACATTAACAACTGTCAAAGGCAGGCCAGCCCAATCAAATAAATCAGTCATGCTTTCTTAAGCGTGTGAATAGATGTAGAGCATGTACATGCATGTTTTAAGTTTGTTATGCTACTTACTCATATACATCTGCGTGCTTCATTCTCCTGTAGTATTTGGCTAATTTGATAGAAAAGATGATGCCAGGGATGAAGAAGATCAAGCACCAGCCCAGACTGAACCAGAACGCATTCTAGAGAGATGGTGCATTGATAATAAACAACAGTTTGACAAAAGATTTCTCTACGTAGTTCGTGATCGCTACAATTCTGTAGCATCATCTGTAACATCTGATTCTCACCAGAGATTCCACCATCTGCGAGCAGAGGATCATCTCCACAGAGTCTACAGCTCCTGCCACAGGCAGACAGCGGCCCACTTGCTTTGTGATCTGAGGAAGGACACGCACATTAGCTATAGCGCAACAGGTGGACTCAAATGTACACAATACAAACAAAAAGGACATATGCTCTCACAAGTGCTGTTATAGATGTGAACAGATATTACCGTGAGATTAGCCCAGTCAGCATAAGCAGTGAAGAAACCCAGCTGACAGTTCAAAAAAATCCTGCTTTCCTAGGATTAGGAGAGAGAGAAAGAGAGTAAATTCCTTACATTTTCTCCATGCCTTACAGTGGGGAGTCATGGGAATCAGTGGAATGCCTAACCATCTCAGCAGTGTGGAATTCTGGGTAAGTCTTCTAAAGCTGCAATAGCATTAAAATTAAATAATAAAGGAAATCTTATGTATATAATGCATTTTATACTCAGTTAAAAACATTTAATCAAAAGACTGGAGAAATTATGTTTTTTATTGTTGTCTACAACAAACAATATTGTATTCCCTGCGCATAAAAAGCCTGACATCTTTTTTTTCTGTCATTGTTGTCCAAAAGTACATTCAGTGAATGACTTGTTAATGACCTTTAATATTGTGGTTACACTGAATCAATCCCACATACATAGTCTTGGTGCTTTAAATATTCACTATTCATAGCCATTTTGTTTTTGTTAGAGCAACATTTGCCAAAAAAATAACCAGATGTTTTTAAAAATGGCTGCTTTTTATAATAATACTGCACATTTGTGTGCTATTTCTAAAAATGTTTTATCTCAAGTAAATTTGCTCTAATTCATTTGTTGCAGGTCTGAAATTCTCCTTAAGAATACACCTAAGAATTGGTCATATTGATTCAGTTTTCTCTGTTTTTGTCAGGATCTTCTCAGTAACATTTACAAGACACAAAATTTACCTTTAAAATGCATGAAAACTAACAAAACATATTCTCCAGTAAATCTACTTCGCTTCAGAGCAACTAGTGATTCATTATTAAAATATATGCTTAACTAAAGCTGAAGACAAATATGACTACATGTGATTAGTGCTCTGTGGAAGCATATTGTTTTAACTCTATGTAGCATACCCATGATCTTTGAGCCATAACATCTCCCCCTTGGCCCCTCTGGCTAAATGACTGACCAACCACAGGCATTAGCAGACTGCAAGGAGCACTCTTTCTTCTAACTCATGTGATCTGTGACTCTACTCACGATCTTGATGATCTGTGTTGTATTTGTGTTGAGGAAGTCTTGTGCTATTCCCACATTGTTCAGCACCTCCCCCACTGTTTTCTGAAAGAGCCAACAAGGTGAGAATGAGCCACAGAAAAAAAAAGAAAAGATATCTCTATTGTTGGCAGTTCCAGGTTGTAGTCACTGTACTCACATTGATTTTTCCTGTGGTGGATTGAAGGATCCTGATGGTTGAGTTCAGATTTTTCTAAGAGCAAAAGCAGTACATAGCATGTCTATGTTAAAATTCAGATGAATTACCAACTTGGAAACAGCAGTGAAGAGATGAAGGGTAGAGTCTCAAAGTTAGGCAAAGCTACTAACCATTTGTGGGATGATGACTGTTTCTAAGTTGATCTGGAGTTGCCTCAGATCCCTGGCCTCATTTTGGAGTTGAGTTTTAATGTCATTGTTCGTCTGAAAACAAGGTGGTCATTAGATAGAAGAAATAATGTGACGTGTTTATAAAAAAAAAGAGAAAAAGAGAGCCTCCTACAAAATATGATGCATTATTATTTTAGTGTCATGTGACTCACCATAGTGGCAGAAATGTTTTCAAGTATAACTGCTGTTGTATTCAGATTGATGCTGGTAATGTTGTTCATCTGAGAAAGATAAGCAAGGGATGTCATCCAATACAGCAAATCTACCCAAAGATACATATAGGCCCATAAACAATGTTTACCTGCTGTGTGGCGGTAGTGGTGTCAAAATCTATAGCCTTGGAGCTGAAGTTTCTGAGTTGGTTTTTAACTTGAGAGCTCAGAAGAGTGATGGATGACAGACTCACGTTTGTATTGTCAAACTGCTGCTGGATCTGTGCTGTGTACTACGAGTACCAACAGACAAGAAAACATGTGAGTGGTGATACAGGCTTATAAGTGAATGTAGGTTTCAGAACGATTTCTTTTCAAACAATTTAAATGGCTTTCAAAAGCCATTTTACTAAAACTCACTTTAGATACATTGAGCAAGTCTTCAAGGTTTACGAGTTCATACAAGTGCAGTGTTGTCCACACAGGCTGGTTTTGCTCACAGTCTCTGTAAACATTAACATCAAGTCAAATCATTTTTAACCAACTACTTCACAAATCCTGCTGACTTTAGTTCCACACAGAATCAAAAGGGAAGAAACGATTGAAAAACCTTAGTTTTAGTCAAATGAGTTAAAGACTGGGTATATACAGTACATGCACATATAGTATGTCTAATCATGTGTTCCTGTATGAGAGGTGAACTGGCTTCACTTACATGTAAATGTTGGAAATATTGAGGTTAGTTTTCAGTCCTAAAGTTTGACCTAAGTTTGGAATTAAACCCGAAGTGTCAATGAACTGTGGAGGAAAGACACAATATTATTAAGGTAGAGACATTTACCACAGCATATATAGCATCTATTTATGCCCTGTCATGGTGTGTGTGTTTATCACTACCTTTAGCAGCTGTCCGTTGCTCCAGGGCTGACAGACCAGAGTGTAAACATTACCGACCAGCAGGAATAGCAGCAGCACCACTATCATGAACAGCCAGGAGAAGAGGAAGCTGAAACCTGCACCCCTGCAAGCACATTTAGGTCCAAAGTCAAACAGGTTGAACAGTGTATTGTTTTCCTTCTGGATAAAAGCATCAACCATGTGATTAATAATAACACAGCACTCACATCATGAGGAAGGTGCCTCCACAATCTGAGGTGCAGGAGCGCTTTGTGGGGTCTGCTCTGGGTGTCCGGCCCAGAGGTCCCAGGACAAGACCCAGGACATTGCACACAATTACTAGGAGGACCACGCAGGATATTGCTATGCATATACTCCATCTGGAGAGGGACACATACAGACTGATTTATTGTTTTTTCTTCTTTAGACCATTTATGTTTGCACATTCTGTTTTTTTTTACCTGATAAACTCTGCTCTTTCCACATCTGGAGTGAACTTGTTGATTTCTGTCTGCAATGTGTTCAGAGTCCCCGAGAAGTTGGTCAGAGCAGATAAAGGGATTTTACTGGTAACCTGGGAAATCTGTGCTTGTATGTCAGATAGTTGCTGCTTGATGCCTAAAAATGCACAAATAATATACAGTTTAGAGTACTTTTACAATTAACATTAATCAGCTAAACAAAGTAATATTTGAAGGAAAAATCTAAATTTTGTGACAGTAAATATGCTCTCTTACTTTGAACTACATTCTTGGTGTCATTGGTCACCTTCTGAGGGATGCTACCCAAAAAGTCATTTACCTAAAATGAAGAAGCAGAGTAGTTTTTTCACATTATATCACATTATACTTGGTCAAAACATTTATCTGTCCATCCTTTGATAGTTTTGGTTTCATATTTTCACTGGTCAGAAGTCACTGACCTCCATGACTTTGGATGTGAGATTAATTTTGATGATTTCATCCACTGCAGACTGGAAGGTGTTGAAGCCTGGCATCTGTTGAGAACAATCACGTGTTATACTTTAAAATACCTGAAGGGGGCAGCAAACTTCAGTAAAGCAAGAACACAGAGGTTCTCGTTGTTCTCTAGCAGGCACAAGGCCACAATAAGTTGTCTTAATTCTAAAGCATATTGAAAGGTATCTATATGCTTTTAGTCTTTTTCTTGTTTTCACTGTGAAAATTATATATATGAAAGGACAGAAGAATAGAGGATGGGAGATGTATGTGTCAGAGGTAGAGTGTAGGAGTTCTGGAGAATAACAGATGTGGAGGGGGGGAGAATCAGTTGCTGAGACAAAGCCAGAAATGATGAAATTGTATGTGTCACTCAGGCTATGTTGTGCGTAGTTTCATTGCATTAATGCCTCTTCCTGTTGCTTCATGATGATGTGTTGTCAAATCCAGTCTTTAATCTTTACTTTTACAGTGCTCTCTTAACTGAGACATAACTTAATTTTGCCTGTGTTGTTCCAACATTTAAGGAATCAATTTGTCCACTTAAGAAGAACAAAATATCACAGCAATATCCCATCCTATATATGAGATTAGCCAAAAACAGTACTTACATTAACCGAAGTGTCCAGTGTTAGTTTCTGTACCTCTGACCTTTGGCCACCACACCCAGTGCAATTTGGGTTGGATAAAGTGTTATTGATGCGATTTCTAACATTAGTGAGGTTGTTCTGGAAGAGGTTTAAGCTGGATTGCAGCTGGGCCAAAGATGAGTTAAGTGTGTTCAGCTGAACACTGATGTTAACAGTCTCTGTTCATACAAATGAGAAACACATAATATTATATCATTATTACTATCGTGTAAAGTCACACATCTATAATTTCTGATGCAATCAGCAAAAAAAACAGCATAATGGAAGCAAGAACAAAAAGAAAGTTACTATCCAGGGGATATTATGCAACTGCTTATAGTAGAGCATAACAAATACTTTTGCCACATTGCTCCACTATGCCTGCTCTGCATTAGTCTAAGAGTGAGTGTGCACCTTTAAGAAACATTTACCACTTTGTTATCTTGTGAAGAAATGCACACTTAATTACAAAACCCAGTGAATGAGGACTTTTTTGAAACAATTAATTTGGAGCTATCTGTTACCCTGCATTAGATTATTGTACCCTTGTAGTTTTTTTTATGAAAAAAAGTTTTTTATTTGAGTAACATAAACATTAACATAAAACACCACATTCACCTACAGGTATCTGCATGCCCATTCAAAAAGGCCATAGAAAAGAACAGGACTGGGAACAAAAGCTCTTAAGTAACCCCTTTAACTTTCCAACAAGACACACAAAACTTTGGTTTGAAGAACTCTGATCACTTGGAATATTCGATATATAATTTTATTTTATGTTGATGTATTTTCTTATATTTCCTTGTTTTGTTTTACCATAACCTATATGGACAAAAGTATTTGGCCACCCCTGGATGGATAATGGTTTTGGGATGTTTTTAAGGGTCTGGGCAAGACCACTTATCTCCAGTAAAGGGCAATCTTAATGCGTCCACCCACCAAGACATTTTGGACAATGCTTTCCCACTTTGTGGCAAAAGTTTGGGAAAGGCCCTTTTCTATTCCAGCATGACTATGTCTCAGTGCACAAAGCAAGAACTATGAAGAGTTCAGTGTGGAAGAACTTGACTGGCCCGCACAGATCCTGTGACCTTAACCCCATCAAGCAGCTTTGGGATGAAGTGGAACAGAGACTGCAAGCCAGGCCTTGCAAATTCTCCACAGAATGAATGGACAAAAATTCCCACAGAAACACTCCAATATTGTGGAAAGCCTCCCAAGAAGAGCTGAATACTTTTGTCCATATATTTATAGATAGATAGATAGATAGATAGATAGATAGATAGATAGATAGATAGATAGATAGATAGATAGCATATCTTAGGGCAATGATTTTTTTTAAGGTGCGTTTTAGAGAAATGGATGTTAACTGTTTAATTTTTGGGATGGTGAACATAGTTCAAAAGTCAAAATAGGGAACTATGAAAGTGAAATAGTTTTTAATTGGAGAGAACTCAGCTCTTGTAAAGTGTGAACTTGCGTAACACTGCTCATCTTCTGTGAGATATGCACACAAGCATTTACATGCTCAGAGTGAAACAGGACAGAACAAGCACATACAGCATACCTTGGGCTAGAAGACTAACTGAGTTCAGTGTTGGTTCCAGGATTCCCTTCAGTCGCAGCTTGATCGCTTCTCCCAGCTGAGGTCCAATGGCTAGATGGTTAGAACTAACACTGTAAGGTACCAGTCATATGAAGAAAAATAGGTTACTTTACTTTTTATATTATAGCTCATAGTTCTTACCATCTAGGTTGTTTCTAACACTCTGTATGATGTTGGAGCTCTCATTCACCACATAGTTGACTTGCTGGAGAGAGGCAAAGGAAAAACACACCTGGTTAATCACACATGGTACTTTTTAAATGAAGAACAAAGAGAATCAATCATTAAGCACATTTCTATAAGACAATACAATTTCAGTCTACTACCTGAGGCACAGCAGTGACGAAGGTGTTGATGTTGTTTATAGTTATGTTGAGTTGTGCTGGACTCTGGTCCACAGTCACTTTTAGGTCTTCGTTGCTTTTGAACATGCAGATGTTCCCAGCACTAAAAGCATCACACATCCACACACACACAGAATTAAATGTGTCATGGACATAGTGACATTCAACAGAAGATAGACACAGTGAGTGATGCATCCACATTCAAGCTGTCTCTTTTCTATGCTGATTTCAGATAATACATCATTACCAATCATTCAGAAATGTACATAAGAGCACACACTCACAGTATAATGACTGTGGTGAAGAATGTACACCAGTAGAGAGTTCTTCTACGACAGTCAATGGAGGATGTCTGCTTCTGGTACATCTTCCCACCACAGTTGCCACAGCAGCGACAGCATGCCAGGAAGAAACCAACTATGGGCATCAGAACAATGTACAAGATGCCAATGGCTGCACAAACCAGGAAACCTATATCATACATCAGGCCCTGAGCACAAAATACACAGAGACAAAAAATTACATCTATTATAGCTAAAATGGAACAATATATCAAAGATGGCAGGACTGCAATAGGTTTGCGTGGCCTATTTTGATGTAAAACACTGAGACAGTACCAGTAGTTTTATATTACTGTGGTGACCATCCATAGTGAGAGACGATCAAAGAGCCTTTGTGACTTCAATCCAGTCGGATATGTACACACCACACAATGATGGTTAAATGTTAAACATTCTCAGATTACAAGCCTAAAGGACTCCCGTCATGTACCGTCACTTACTTCTTTGATGGTGTTTTGATTTAACATTTGCTGAAACTCTGTCACTAGTGTCAGGACATAATCTAGAAAAAATGGGAGAGAAAAATGTTATTGTTGTTCTGTGTTTTGAATAAATTCAGAAGACACAGAAACACAGCTTTAGAGACCAAAGATACCTATTTACCATTGTAGTACTAGTACAATAGCCTAGACACTGGTACAATATGTCCTGAGCCCTGTACAAATGTTTTAATAGATTGCATTGTAAAAATGGAAATCTGACACGTTAATCTTGTGGTTTCTAAGAAACCAAGGGGAAGTCAGGTTTATGTTTATGGTCCTGCTGAACCTTGTCACTGTGGATATTGTTCACAAAACACAGGTGCACGTAACTGAGAAGACATGTTGGTCAGGTGACCTATTGGTATAGTGGTACCATCTGTCTACGTCCCACTATATGGCTCTTAACATTACTATGGCATCTCTGAATACAATGAATTTTCAACAAACTATGAAGAAACAAGAACAAACTATGGAGTGTGCAAAAAATATCCATCCATCCATTTTCTGAACCACTTAGTCTTCTGCTGGAGCCAATCCCAGCTGTCATGCGACCTGGACAGGTCGCCAGTCTATCGCGGGGCCATGTGCAAAAAATATTTCTCATATAATATTGGAGAAGGAATAATAAAATACAGAGTTGTGTTTCATGAGCAGGTCAAATTCAATTGAGTTTTTGACATCTACAAAGTTAGGACTCTTGAAATAAATTTAAAAAACAAAAAATTTTTTTGTTTTGGCTCTAATTACTATATTGATCTTTAAACCAGCTAGCATCTCACTAAAAACTAAGAATACATCTTGGGTTAATGTTTTCCTTTTCTTATAAACTTGAGTCCAGCCTTCTGTAAGCATCTTATTATTTACTTTTATTTTATTATTTACTTAACTGCATTTACACACCGTGTTTTAGCTATCACAGAGCAGTGAGGATGCTAAAACAAAGGTGTAACTAAAGTGTGTCACTGAGTGGCAAACAGCTGAAATACACTCATTGTATCAACACTCAATGACTTTGAACTGTGCAAAGGTTAACAGGATTGTTTGGTGTCAATGTATTTGCCCTTTTTTAAATCAACATTGAGCAGGAAGTTATATATGAAATAAAAAATTGTTTATAGGACAATTTCAATGCAACATGGGGACAAACAAAGCATCACAGTTTCATCTTAGATCTGAGTCATGCAAAGTTAATGATTGTCTGAGGAACAACTTCTAAAGAATTCCCATTAACATACTGAGTAACCAATCCTGTCCTGTTTTTGCATGGGCATTATTAGCATAGAGTAGAATTGACAGTTAACACTGTCTTATCTTGCATGTTCACAGGACATGGACATCAACAAATTTCAATTCAAATTTCAATGGGATAAATGGGTTACTGTGTAAGCTACTCCAGAGTTTAGACAATGTCACAATGGCTTCAGACACAGGATGTAACAAAGAGATAGAATAATATGTATAAAAGACTGACCTCCAGGAAATGGGTTAGGCTGGACTGTGTGGAGAAAAGACTGGACCAGAGCTGCCATAAAGCCTGCGCCAGTGTTCTTTGTGATGTCCTGATACTGAGGCTGGGTAAGGTTCTGCAGGGCTCCTGAACACGCAGCCTTTGGCGATAAGGACTGGGTCAGGCAAACCCCCAGCAGCATCACTACTAGTCCAAGTACTAAAAAGCTGCCCTGCAAACCTCTCGTACTCTCCCATAGCCTCATGTTTACAGATGAGACAGGTGTGGAAACTCTTGACCGAACCGTGGGAGTTTAAAGAATGATCAGCTCATGGCACAAACTCTGACGTTCTTTGTCTGAAAACAAGACAAAAAAGACAAATATAATAACACACGTATACAAGGGAGAATAATTAGAGATTGGAATAGAAACCCACAGACAGAGAGTGTGAGTCACACATAAAGATGCCTCAGCACAGCTTTATACAGAATGCCAATAGAAAAAACTGCTGCCATTTTCAGAGGAGATGTAACAATGGCCCTTTGGAAATGGAAAATCTAAATGTTAGGTCTGCGGCTCTGTAGTTCCTGTAAATAACTGTGTCTTTGAAACATTTTATACTATACTTATACTATACACACATTCTGTCATTAAGTGCAGGATGTGTTGACATTTAAAAAATACAAGAAAAGTCTTGAGAAAAAAAATATGATATATAAAGGATATACATAAGTTTGATGTCACGTTTGTTAACAGTATAAACACTGAAAAGCTGCATCTGCTCACATACCTGCATCATCTCTGTTTCTCAGAACCCAATAGACAGTACTATATTTATCCTAATATCAAAGCAAATTGTGTAATTCTCCTAAACAAATAACTTTAAACAGACAAGGCCCTTGACTAACTGAACACATCTACTTCCTCTTCTGACTAAAGCTGATCACCAATCAGAAAAAGATGCTATCATTAAATAACATGATTGTTCTCTAAAATATAACACACAGCAACATTTATACAGTATATAAAAGTTATGCATGTTTACACACTAATAAATTTAAGGGTGTGACTTGGAAGGTGAAACAAGTTCAGTTCAAAGTGAAAAGAGGACAGATGAATAAGGAGTAGAAATGTAGATGAGAGAGGACCAACGGCAAAACAAGAGTACGGAGTGATGATTGTTCTTTAGGTTTTTTCAGTCAACTCACCTTGTTTGGCCAGAGAGAGAGGACAGTCACCGTTGCTCTGATCTCCAGGTGTGTGTAACTGTTACACTGTGGAAACCTAATCTGCTCTGTGGCTGCTGTCAAGTTGAAGCTGACTGTGTACTCAACAGGACAACACTGGGAGAAAGAAAGGGAGGGAGAGAAGGATCAGGGGAGGGAGAGGGGGAGGGTTTTAAAGAAAGAAATAGGGAAACAATAAAGGGGAGTGGTTGGAAGGAAGTAAATAACCTTTTAAAAAAAAGGTTTCCGATAATGTGGTAAAGCTAACGTGCCAGAAATCATAATGACAGCGTCATAATTCACTTCAGGGAGTATAAAGAAAATGTATTCAAATAAGAAATTAATCAAAACTTACTATTTATTCACATAAAATGTTTGGGAATAAAAAAATTATTTCTGGATAAAAAGGTCATCTTTGGTCATCAGAGCAGAGCAGTCCACAAATGCAGTGTGGTGTCCAAACAACAAAACAAAATATGCAGGACATGATAGGAGAACGGATACACTTGAGAATGGGAGTTGTCAAAAATTCCTCAAAATATTTAGCAGACATAATTGGCAACAGCCGATATTATTAGATTTCCCCATTGTTATCACTACTGTAAGAAAAAGATAAAATACTAACTACACCATTGAATTACATACTGAGCAATACCTGTTGTTAAACTCTTTTCAGAGGAAAGCTAACTGAGACATGATAATGACAATGTTATTACTTAGCTATAGACATTTAATCTCATGAGATCTCTTCGTCTTTCTTCCTGAAGTGCAGTTTGTGAACTCGGTCTACAACCTACTGGTCATCATATTACCTGCTCTTTGCCTGCTTTGTGTAAAAAGATCCTAGTAGTTCTAATAGGGCAGGAATGACAGGAAATATACAATATTTGCATGAAGAGGAACATGGTTTTAAGATAATCAGATTTCCCCTTCTAATCCAATGCAAATAAAGCAGAAATATATTTATGTATGTCCTCTTCTCTTGTTTTCCACATCAGGTGAACAGTTGCTTATTACTCATTGATAACAGGCTGATGCTTTAATCTGCTACCAATACAGGCACAACCAAAGTAGCTTTGCCTCTTGAAAAGGCCTTGCTATGCTGTCATTCGACAACTACCTGCAATGAGCCTGTGTTCTTGAAACAAGACCACTCAGAGACCATGTGAAACTCCTCTACAGTAAATATCCTTGTACAAACTTATTTTAGTGTGTAGTATGAAAAAATATATCTTGGCTAAATGGCTTATTACATGTTATTTTCATGATCAAATGTGTTCAAAAGTGCAAAGCCATTGAGGGATCCCTTCCTTACTGCAACACTAGTATCTCCTACTGGTTGTTTGGTTAATGGTGCGACAAGGATGTAAACCTTCACTGACTTTCCATCAGGAAACATAATTGTGCTGCCAAGAAAGTAATATCAAATTAGCCCTGAGATGTGGCTCAGAAAGCTCTTAAGTGTGCTTTAAACTGAGATGGTTTTATTGCACACACTGATCCCAAGGTTAAGAATACAATACCAAAAAATACTTTGTAGCTTTTGTTGGATCAAAAGGTACACATCTGAAGTCCATCATGTGCCTGTTGTGTAACATCTTTTCAAAATGTACTGATGTGTGATTGTTTCAATTTTGTCTTTTAGTTGGATGATACATCAGATTGTTTCAATCACCAGCTTGGTTGAGAAAACAAATATGTAGTGCTGCTTCTGAGTTTTCTATGACTATTATCATAATTTCAGCTCTCAGATATGATTCTTTTCTTGCTTTTCTCAACTGACAAGGCTGATATTTTCTAGATTAGTTCTAACAGACAAGAGTGGATGTGCTAAAACAACAGAAGACATGCAGATAGATACATAACACTGAGAAGTGAATCAATGTTTTGCTCATGTTCCACAACATACATTTTTTCCAAAAATGACAAAAAGGTTTTTAAGTGAATATTCATCTTTATTGATACCATAAATCAATTAGAAAAAAGAAAATCAGAAAAAATATATATAAAATGATCCCCATGGTGACGTGCTACGAGAGCCAGCTATGGATGCATTGCCATTTCAGCTTTCTCACACCCTCATATTCCCTAAATTACATACTTATGTCACCCTGCTGAACTGATAGACCACAGATGTAGATTAGTGGTACTAGAAAGAACAAGTATCTGAACACAACAGCCTGCAGCTCATTGTGCATTTACAGATAAGATGATAAACAAATTTCTGAGCCACTCATTCTGTCCTGGCACCAGGAGAGACCCCTGCTGGTAGAATTTTTAAAATACTATTCAATAGCTGTCAGTTGGGAAATTTGTTACATTTTCCATTTTCTGAATGTGAAAGACCAGCATATGTTGCCATGTATGTAATATATACCTATCAAATAATTTACAAAAGAAATCCATAGAAATTATAATACAAAGCAAAATATTAAATTTCAATAAAGGCTGTCACACTTCAACACATTGTAAACATTTAAGAAGCCTAAAGCGTTTCATCAGAGTATGACTTGTAATAAAACAGAACTACTTAACAGAAAAAAAGACAACTTGGAAGTTAACTTTTTTCTCTAAATGTGGTTATTTATTGTTTTTCTGTGAATCTGATACATTTTCAGATAGACCAGGAACAGCACAAAATGCCTATTAAATCTCTCTTTACTGTGAACATATTGAACCATTGAAATGAAACAGGCAAGAATTACCTGGGATCCAAATGTCAAAAAACGCAATGGGATAACCTCTGTTAGCAATGACTCACTCAGAAGCCCCACAAACTCCTCCATATATTATGAGTATTGTACAGGAGGGTTGGACCTAAACAGAAACGTCAGTACATAGAAAAATAAATACAGTTTGCTAAAATGAGGGCAAAATTCTTTTATCAGTGATTGTACCATTAAAAATCACGTTTAAAAAACTTTTAGGAGGCTTTTTATCTCTTTACATTAGATTGTTTCTCATATTTCTAGGGAGGAATACATAGAATAACTTTTACAGAAATTACTACCTAAAATATACAAGCACAGACACAAACATGAGGAATAAAGCCAACAAATGATTCTTCATAAAACAAAACAGCGCAGTGTAATCAATATCTAAAGAATCTTTACATGTAGCTCCTTGGTCTGCAGCTTTCTTAATTGTGATTACAACATTTCTGGGAATCTTAAGTTAATACAAAAGTTGTTTTTTTTTTCATATTTTACAATCCTGTCAAAACTTGTTTTTAAAATATTCTGAGTAGCAAATTTGTTTTATGTTATGTCCTCAGAAGTGAGGGCCCCCAGAGAGAAATTTCTAGACAAAGCAAACAGTTCTCCAATGACAAGACAACAGATCCAAACAAGGCGTGTGATGGAAATTTGGGGGAAAACAGGTTTCCAGTGTGCTGCTTTGGACTCACATCAAACGAGATGTAGTACAGTATTAAAACACCAGCTTTGTTCTCCCCATAGTGTTTTCTAGCACTAAAGCCAACAGACCTGATGACAGTGTGTGACATGGATGACTTATATCAAGCATAGACTTACATGAAAGTTATTACCATCACAATAAGAATGATCTAACAGCAATACTTATACATTAATATACTGCAAGTTTCAGATGTTTTACAGTTCTTACATTAGCAATAATAGAAAAGAAAAAAATACACCGTCAATTCATAAGAAAAATAGATTGGAGTTAATAGTGTAAAACAGTGCAAAGAATTTCTGGGGGTTTTGTTTGCTTGCTTGTCTGTTTATTTTTAGAAATTGTTTACAAAAATTAAAAAACAAAAATCAAAACAAGTCTAAAACATAGAAAATGAAAACACACTTCTGTAGCGTCTGGTGCTCTGGTCCAGACATGCTGTCTCTCCAGTACCTCAATGTTTTATGTTGTGAGAGTGTGTGTTTGTCTGTGTGCGTTTATCAGTGTTTGTGTGTGGATGTTTAAGATTTAGCGAAGTGGTTCTCAACTCCGGTCCTCAAGCTCCGGCACTGTACAGGTTTTTGTTCCAACCAGGTCCTACAAAAACAAATAATTGAGTTTTTAAAAATTGGACGTTGAATTTTGTTACTAAGAGTACACACACTTTTCTGCAGCCTGCAAAAAAATAAGTTAAATAAAAGCTAAGCATTTCTTCCCTGCAAATGAGCACAACAGAAACAACAAGGTGCGTTGTCAAGGAAAACGCACATCTGCGAGACCCGAGGTTGGAACAAGAACCCACTGACATGGTCGCCATGGCGAGCACTCAGACAACAGAATATGCCAACTTTGGCCAAACGATGCAGTGAGCGAAGATGGGGGGTAAACAGACATGCACACACAGGCCGCCCCCCAGTCTCACCACACTTCTAAGAGGACTGACTAGAGCCGAGTACATAAGGGCCAAGGCTGAGCACCACTGATCATGTGCGCCAATGTGAAGGAGCGAGAGTGGAGTTTGCTGACGTTGGCCTATGTGTAACAGCAAAAAGCTCAGCCCATCAGATACAATCGCCTTCCCTAATTATTCTTATCGTTAAAATAATAGAGCGGAACAAAATAACCAAAAAATTAATTGAACACAAGAGCTCGAGGCCACCCTGACTCCTCTCACTAGTACACTGGCTCAGGTGGATCCCAGCAGCTTTTAAGCACTAAAAAAAAGGGGCTGGCTAGAAACTCAGGACTCTACTGGGATGACTGGGAGTTGTCATTCTTGCTCTCCTGACTGGAGGGAGCCTTGTTGTTCCAGGGTGAGTGTGCCCCCAGTGTAGGCGAGCTGTTGAAACTGTCCTCATCCTCCAGGCCATTCGCCCCATCGTACTGCGTGTTCTCCAGCCGCGTGATCAGACGCTCGTCCTCGTCACCAAACTCCCCTCCCATCAGTGTGGGCTCTCCCACCATCATCACGTCCTAAAGGGGACAGCAAGGGCCGGTACATATTATCCCCATAATACAGGGGGAGCGCGGAATGACTGGCTGGACGGACGAGCTGTAACTGTAACGCTTTTTGTCTGTGGTCTAGGTGTAATCTAAGTGGGTTCAACTCCAGCATTACAAACTTAAAATAATTAAATACAATATAATTAAGATTACATGTTAAGTTTTAGCGACCAGTGTACTGAGATTCTGAGATATTGGTAACCTCCACATTCTGAACCCAATCAAAACAGGACAATGCGGGGTCAGGGCATTTACCCTGATAGTCCAGTAGTCCATGGGGCCCTGACTCACTGCTTCATGAACCAGGGTTTACGGACCCTCCCTACTGGCTAGCAGTGGGCATCCCTGATCCTTGAGTGCTGCATCACGGGGGGGGG
>OMLM01002357.1:28426-38442 GCA_900302695.1 Helostoma temminkii | reverse complement strand
GGGGGGTTTCATTCCACCTCGGGTCTCATTTGCTCAATCAAGAAACCAAGTAAGCCAAGACAGCAGTGCTGAATGAATCATGTGCTCTGGTAGACTTAGTGGATACAGTAGATTTAAAAAGAAACCCAACTCGTTTCCCATTGGAAATCAGAGCAAGTTAAGCCTACCCCATGGCCCCAAAATACACTAAGCACTAAGATGAAGGTCACTTGTACTGCCTATATACAAACCCACAAACCTGTGGCCCCACAGGACCAGGGACTGCCCATCACTGGTTCACATCAGGGAGGTCTACCATCTAAACATAAATATTCTCAGTAGAATTACACGTATCAACTCGTATCCCCAAGCCACATCTGAATCCAAACCCCACCTACAAAGGCCTCAATAGGCTATTGCTATGCTGACCTGGTATTACACCTGTTCATACCCACACATATAGACAACCCCTCTATCAGTTCCCAAAGCCACAAATAACTTGCCTTTCTTTTAAGCCCTTCCACCCTTGTCCTCTGACCCGCTGAACTTGCACGTGCTGATAAAGATTAACTAGATGTAATGCTTACAGGTACCTGGCTGGAGAGTGAAAAGCTGTTGGCTGGACTCTTCTTTTTGCTGTTGCTGTTGTTATTGCTGCCTCCACCTGAGCTTACAGTGCTTCCACCGGAAACCTTTCTTTTCCGCCGCTTATTTGGAGCTTGTCTGGCTGGCTCAGCTATAAGCAGAGAAAGGGATTTTTAGTATAATCAGGTGTTTCAAGATCTATAGCAGAAAAAGAGATGTCATGCAATAGCAAAGTTGTGTATGCTACCTGGAGGTGCTACCATTCTTTGCCACTTTTGGAAGAGGCACGTCTTCAGGCAGTCTCTAGGACTCAAGCTGTAGGTCTTATGCCGGGACATCAGCTCTTGCATGGGCTCCAATATCACACATAGCTTAATGGGAAAAGAAAGAGAGGTTACTTGACGTTAAATCATTGATTGATATGATTGAAACAGAACAGCATAATCATAAAGAAATTTGCTTACACGGAGGTAGTTGAGTGTGGAATTAGACAGCCCACATCTGGTGATATTTTTAGCCAGCTGATCGAGCATCTGTGGATCCTGCAGAATTAGGTGTAAAAGGTGAATTGATAAAGTTCATGTGCATATGCGTATGCTTGTGTGTGTGTGTGTGTGTGTGTGTGTGTCTTGGAGGAGGTGTATAACTCACATGCATAGCCAAAATGCTCCTTGGTAGGACCTCTCTGTGTTGTCTGATGCTGAAGTGCCACGTCTTGATCCTCATCATATCATCAAACATGAACTCCAGGTACAGACGGCCTTCAACACAAACCTTACCCACAGGACAAAAATTAAAAGGTAGATGTTAAAGCACCAGCAACAGAAAGTGTGAGGGAAACTTTACATTTCTAACATTAACTGTACCTGTGTGAACATAGGTTTGCCATTCTGGGTCACCATGGTACACTGGTCACAGTCGAGAGATACAAAGTTACTGTGGAAGGACTCTTTTGGATGCTTCAAAACATAAAACAGCTCAGTGGCACCCCCCTCAAAAATACTTCGAAAGTAGCGTGGAATCAACGTCCTGCCAATGGCTATAGACAGAAATGGTCATTTTAATCAGTGAATGAAATTAATACACAAACAACAAATGAAATGACATTTGGGTGATAGGTGTAGACCATATATAATACTAATATACAACCAGATATTTTAAAAAAAAAATCTTACTGTATCGTTTGGGTCCATCTTCCAGACAAAAAGTGATTGTGAGCATGGCGTCATCCTCAAAAAACTCAGTGGTGAAGGCATCCCACCAGAGATTGTCACATTCCTGAAAGCAATGAACATACCATTATCTTGATTTTTTACAATTCTTTAAATGCCGAAAGTCTAATCCTATTAAAATGACATACAAGGTGATGATAATATACACAAAGAAGACTAGATTAGATGTACAGTCCTGTGAAAAGGTATTTGCATGCATCCTGTTTTACATTTTTTGCATATTTGTAACACTTAAATGATCTAATGTATTGAAATTACAATATTACACAAATACATAACCTGAGTAAATACAATATGTAGTTTTTGAATTATGATTTCTTTTAAGGGGGAAAAATGCTTGATGATCTGCATCATGACAAATATGCAAAACAACAACAAAAAAAAATTAATTTACTGCTTTTAATTAAAGTGGGTCATCACTATGACAAAGAACACATTTTACAGTCAACCCTGGCAAAATGTGGCTAAAACATCAATTAGTGAGGAAGTTAAAAAGAATGCATTTACAAAGCTGCTCAAAAAAGAAGCACAAAATCTTGTTTCCTCAAATTAATCATGTCAATAATCCTTCCCTTTCTGTACAGGCTTGTCAACAGAATATTAGTTTGTGTAACTTTAAAGATTACATGGGACCAGCTTTATGCTTGATGATGGTCATCCACGTAACATGAGTGCAGGCTCTAATCATTTCCTAAAAGATTGGAGTTTGGTTAGTAGTAAAGGTGTTGTTACTGCAGTAAAGAAACACCACATGAGAAATTACTAAATACAGCAAACTGCAATTGAAATATCAGTTGTTTTTCTTGATATAAAGGGTAACTGTAATTAAAACCCCTCCACTGTAAAGAGGTTACTGTGCATGTAACTGTGGTTAGTGTACAGACTGACAGCCGCAGAGCACAGCTCATAACAGCTACTTGGGCAACAGTTGGCACTCCAATTACATTTTAGCCAGGTTGGTCAGATAATCCTATTATAGTCTGAATGTAAATTAAGTCAGTGAGTTCTCGAGCGTAATTTCCATATAAAATCCCCAGCATGGTTAGTAACAGAAGCTGGGAGGAAAAATATGAAAATATGGCAACAGTAAGTAGTTCACAGGATGAGCAGAATGAACCGTAATTACAACCAACTTGAAAATGTAACACTGATTTTGTGGTTTTGTACAGCAGCAGTTTAGTGTTGCGTTATTATTGCTCTCTATGTGACTAAGGAAGGGACCCTCACCTCTGTCCAATTCTGTAGCCTTTTGTTCAGCTCATATATCCTGTAGTCTGTCTGGTTCCCATACGGTGTGGGTCTCCTGAAACAGAAAACAGTATTCAGCATTCAAACTTATCCAGCTTTTCCACACCCATAAAGCAAACAAACATTTTAAACCAAAAGCAATGTCAAATTATTTTTTTTACATCAATATTAAGCACCTAATGTAAACATTTTGTAAATTACTTCTGAGCAAGCACTAAACACAAGTGTACATTCACTATATAAGCATCAGAGTGCTCACCCCATTCCAGGCTCCATGTATGACGGAGGGTACATGGGTGTAGGCCTGGGAAAAAAATATATACATCACTGATCAAACCACAAAACTTTGAAACACAAAAAAGTAAAAGCCATAAAACATCAGTAGAGATCATTAATTATTAAAATTATTGACATCTAAATATAGATATAATGTATTCTTCAGGAACCATATCTAGGTCAAAACAGCAAATTAAATATTAACATTTACAGCTTGCAAGAATTGAAAAGGAAAAAAATCATAAAAGTAATGCTCAACATGATTTACCGCAAAAGGTGACCTAGTTTTAGACACCCTATCCTTACAGTATAACCCAGACCTACCCCACATCTCTGTCCAGCATAGCTCCTGGGTGGAAGGGGGGAAAGCTGCCGCCGTTGGGGGGCTCCTTAGGAGAGTACAGCTTGAATGACTTTGACGAACAGCCTGCACACAAGCGCAAAGCAGAGGATGAGAAAAAAAGAGCAGAGATTTAAAGGAGATTTAGATTACTTTAGATTTAGCTCATTCAAATCACAGCATCGTCTAAGTAATCTAATGTTGGATGATTTCGTTGAGATTTAAAAAAAAAAAAAAAAAAAAAAAAGCACCCTGCCAAAACAATTTCCTGCTGTTTTCATTATCTAATGCATCTTCAATCTGGCAAATGGACAAGAAAGCAAACCATCATCAGGAAAAAATAGCATTATTTATTAGCCTGCAGAAATCTGAGAAAACAATCAGTGAAGTGGTGGGATCCAAACAGAGGAGAAAGTCTGCCTGTCCTCATACCATCCAAACCATTATAGGGAACCTCTCCTTTGCATACAGCCCCATTTGATCCTAACCATGCTCCTCTGCACTGTGTCTCCCCCTCTAGTTGCCTCTTCTAACCCATCCCCCCACTCCTTACCCTGACTGTTGTTAACCCTTGTCAGCCCAGATAAGCCATTCATGCTCTAACAATTCGGGGCTCTGGGAAAACATGTATTCTGCATCTCTACACATAAAGACCTCACACAGACAGCCACTGCGTATACATAATTAGGTCTGACCAAAGATATTTTATACACAGTCAGACAGCCACAGATTGCCTTGTTTGGGAAGAACAACCGCTAGAACCCCTTTAATGAAGACTGTCTCGTCACAACCACCCTCCTATTACCAGACTTTAGCACAGACAGATACAAATATTTAATAAAAAGCTAGTGGAAACAGTGAGATCATAGAAAACCCTGACTGCATGTCCTCCTTGTAAATCACGTCTTTCCAGCTGGCACCCAAAGTCAGCATAATGTTAAAGTGTTACTTTGACTCACAGTTTATGCTCAACACTCAGCTCACATGGTGCTTTAACCATTTTTCACATTCATTTTGGTAAACTGATGGTTGCAAGATGAGTCAAAACACAAATATAGGAAGAAAGGCATGCGTTGGTTAGGTATGCCTATATGGACTCTGATCCGTTTGTCCTCCTTCACAGCACAGTCTGGGCTCCATGAACTACAATAACTCCTCCTCCATTTACTTTCACCCTTTTCTTCACTATACCCAAGAAAGTCATCATCTCCTCCCCATTACTATGTGGGCAAACCTGTTCAGGAGCATCCAACAATGGGTTTCTATGCATTACCTCTGACCCTACACACCCACCCCCCAATACGACCAGCCATTAACCCGAGACAGCATTCAGTCCCATTTGATAACTCTTTGTTTAATCCCATGCTAATGCACATTGTGCATAATATGGCAACAAAAGCGTGTTCATTTTAAGCTCTTAATCTCAAAGGTTTCTGCAAAATAAAGAACAGCATCTTATTTTAACTAATACATAATTAATTTGCATTCTGAAACATACATTCTGCAAAAACGTTGACACATGCAGACTGTTCTCACACTTAATAAACACCAACAGACACCATGAAGAGGCCCAGGCACCAGCTTTAAACCTATCTACACAAAATCTGCAGATTATAGATTACAGTTGCACGTAATGAGAAAAACTGCGGTATATACGTTTCCTGTAAACAGAGAAACCTCATCAATATTAGATGAGGGCTCATGGTGCATAACCACTCAAACAAATGCTAACTTTAAATAAAAGGACTTTGATGCTGTTTCGTCCGCCCAAATAGTTCACTGCAAACAATAGAGCTGCATCCAGAGGCTGGACACCAGCCAACGAAACATCCAAAGCAATGTGCAAACACTGCCAGCATACTTGCACTGGTGTCAGCTCGGTCTTTAAACATGCACGTTTAAAAATAAGCCAGGTATCACTTTAATACACAGAACCGGGCGTCAATCACAACGCAGGGCCGCGTTCATTGAGCGTTTGCAGTGGACGGATGTCAGTGCTAAGCTATTGACCTGGTTGCTAAACTAGTGTTATCACCCATTTATACCATCCCGTGCTTGTTTATAACAGGTTACGGTGGTTTATTGTGAACCTGCGGTGCTGCTAAAGTGGTGTGGCTGAAAGTTTGAGTTACCTGCAGAGAAAGGTAAACCGAAACGCGGTGTTGCTCAACACCTCCGCTCGGTGTTTCTAGCCAGCTAGCTTCGCTGCTAGCCGGAGCGGCTGGATGGTGAAGCTCCAACGCCGACCGTTGATAACGTCTCCGTTTCCAAACAGGACGGCTAGCGACGGAAAGTAAAACACTCCCGCAACTTCCCCGGGTTCTTGTCAAATGTGCAATCCCTAGCTATTTGTTTTAAATGTCACTTGCTCGGGGGGACCGTGCTACTTATCTACTACTACTACAGGACCCTTTGTTCCTGCCAGCCGAGACACGAACAAACAAAGGCCCCGCCTCCCCCAGGCTCCTCCGCCCATCCCGACGCACAGACTGGGACAAACACAGGCCTTCATCCCAAACACAGAGGCCCCCAATTTGTCTTATCTAGGACCCATGCGTGGACCGGTGCCCCCCAGACTGCTACAAGGTGGCTCCCCGTTGAGAGAATGTCTTTTCCGCCTAATTCACCCCCCTCCACAGCATCACACGTTGGCTATTCCATTCAACTCTTAAGTAGTCTAAACCAAAACTATAAACCATAACCGATCATGTGCAGTATCACTGAACCATTCAATCAGACAGTATTGTTGATATGTGCATATTTTACATACATTTCCATTAACAGGTTGGGCCTCTGGGAACCTTTCACATCTTTTTTCACGTTTTCTCCACTGTATAAATGCAAAAATAAAACTATGCACACACATTCTAAAAACCTATATGACTTCAAAAAATATATATGATCCATTGAATATCCATTGGTTTCACTGAAATATCATTCTAAATCACAGTTTAGCAAAATTCTGAACATAAATTTCATCATTTAGCACAACGGACTAGCAATTAGCTTCACTCATGTTGCACCTGTGCAGACTAGGGTGGAAGAACAAGTCAGTCGAGTGTCAATTATATAGAGGAGGATCCAGGTATAAATGAAGGTTGCATGTGATGACACCCATGCAGATGGATGTCAGGCTCCACCATGCCAGGCATTTCCCTTGCTGCTAGGCCAGAGAGAACATTGCAGCCAATATGGATGGGGTCCTCTGGCCTGGAGGGTCAGTGCAGCTGATGGCATCTCATACTACCCAGAGTTTGTAGTCTTGGTCAACATGCTCCTCCATGCTCCTTTTTTCAGCTTCATTCTTTAAGAGATCCACCTGTTTAGTTCTTATCCTCTAGTTTCAACAAGTTATCTTTGATTTGTGTGTATTAAATTTGATGCCCCTCACATGAAATAGTCTTCAGTTGTCACCCAGTCTGAAACTGAATTACAATGTTTTTTAAATATGTATAACTTCCTTATCTTTTATTCCATATTTTGCAATAAGAGTCCCACATTTTGTCAATTTTTTTGCACATATTTCTTTGTGTTTGATCTGTCATGTGGAATAAAGTGAAAGTGAAATAATTTTCCTGAGGCCACGAGAACTATGTGAACCAGCACTGGTCATCCAGTACTGTACAGTGTGTTCTGACCTCAACAGTCCCACAAATGTGAAAACAAATTGTCTTGATTTGCTTTTATTAAATCTGTGGTGTGTGCTTCAGGCTTCTGCACTGCACACAGTAAATCTGTGACAGTGACTAATGATCTACATAGGCAGTTTAATTCAAGACAATTTTGTAAAGGTTCATGAAAAATAAGGCCTGTGAAAGACTCAGATTATGTAAAAGTATAATCTGCAGCCTCACATTTAGTCAATAACAACTCTAAAGTTTATAAGCAATATATTTGTAGACACAAAAACCAATTGTGGTCTCACAGTGCATTTAAAGCTCAGTTTGTTGAGACTTGAGCTGTCAGTCAACAGATTTATACATTCCAGCAAAGGAGATGAGAAAAGTAAAGCAATACTTTGAGAACATAAACACTGGCCCACATCATTCAGGCAGAAGGCTCCTTTCAAACCCATAGCCTCCTGTTACCTGGATGCTTCAGCATAATAAAATAATGTAAATTACAAAATAGCTACAAGGTAATTTTAAAGCATTTTGTTAAAACGTAAGTTCAGAGCTAGGATCTGTTGCTGACAAAGTATTTCAGTTTGACTGACACCGGGACAGATGGAATAGAACAGCATCTCCCTCTGCTGGCAAATCCTACAAACATCTTCTTCATGTTTCAGAATAAAATGGAGTACAAAACAGTAAAATGACCTTTAGCCATGAGTTAATGACTGACATAGGACTTGTTTTAAATAAAAACTATAAAATCTATCATTTCCTTCCTGTGTACTTAGGGTTTATGCTTTATGGGCCTATTTCACAACAATAACTTATAACTATATATATATATATATAACTATATTTTATGTATATATGATGGAAGTATGCATAATATGTTAAACTAAAAAAGATGGACCAAATTGAAGTGTGTAAAAGAAACACACACAGATGGGATACTGGATTTAATTGTGTGGGTGTGTTAAGTTCTGAGCAGGCAGTGATATCAGTAATAGCAGAATTATAATACGGTGGAACTAAGTCCTATATTAGTCCACAGAAAGCTGATCAATACAAACTCGAATGTACCTTCTAATATTTATAGTATACCACCTCTGAAAACTATTTAGTTTATGCAGTGATTAACAGCATAATCCATCCGTTCATTTTCTAAAGCGCTATAGTCCCTTTTGGGGTCACGAGTGTGCTGGAGCCTATCCCAGCTGTCATGGGGCGAGAGGCGGGGTACACCCTGGACAGTTCGCCAGTCTAACGCAGGGCTTAACAGCATAATATGGTCTTATAATATATATAAAAATATAATGATCTGATTTAAAATGATTTGTATCATCACTCAAACAGAGGCACAATTTGACAATTATTACACTTGAAGACACAGACATCAATAAAAAGGGCCCAAAAAACATTTTACAAAGGCTTCAGAGATTTTGACTCTGTGCACAAACGTATGACACTAATGCATTACTTAGAAAACTGAAGTGGTGAAACTGGTGAACATTGTGTTCAGATTCCTGCTGTTGCTTTGCTAGATGTCACAGTGAAAGCACAAACCTGTCAGGGAAGCTGTTGTGACAGTTGACTGGTAGTGATCACAACAAGGCAGCGACTGAATGAATACAGAGTGCAAACAGAAAACTGTGGCCTGACAGGAGGAAGTTAAATAGCACGTGCTCAAGATAATATGAAGGATAACTTTTTTGTGTTTTGATGTGTACATGAAGGTTGATATTCTGGACTCTTGAAATGAAAAAGGTCACTCATCCAAATCTAGACAGAATTAGATTCCTAGTCACTGTTGTAGTTTAAAATGTATATTGGTTTGGTAGGGAATTTAATTTCATTCTACAATAACATAGACATTATACAAATTCTTTAATAATACTGCACCAGTCAGTTTCTGCTCTTAAAGAACAGAAAGGCAGACTGCAGTGACAATGTTAATTAGAAAATGATCTTGCAGTCTCGGTAATAGTCATCGGTAATAATAAATAACAATGAATAATGAAACAACCATGACACATCGCATGATTTTTCTGGAATATGGACTCTTCTTCTAAATCACAATATGCATTCCTCTACAATGAAATAACTTAACTTTAATACCACGCATCACAAACAAATTATCTAATTCTATTGCTAATTCCTAGGTCATTTAATTAGTAAACCAACTCCACATGTACCTGCTGACATCAACAATTCAAGTCCGGATGCTCTGATTTTCAGTTTACAGACACACTTTTGTGACTTTTCTGTCCAAACTCACTGACAACACGATACAAATACAATATTCTGTTTGTAAACAGTTGCCATACTCAGTGTAATGCCATTCATAGCCTTTTTGCACAGATTATTTTTAATATCTAACAGTAGCTCACTTAGTATGTAGTACCGTATTCACAC
The DNA here is from genome assembly GCA_900302695.1 of Helostoma temminkii. Classification (NCBI taxonomy): domain Eukaryota; kingdom Metazoa; phylum Chordata; class Actinopteri; order Anabantiformes; family Helostomatidae; genus Helostoma; species Helostoma temminkii. The sequence goes on along the minus strand of OMLM01002357.1, from coordinate 28,756 downwards.
AACAGTGTTTAAACAGCCTTGAACCTACTTACACGCAGCAGTCACAGAGACATTTTGTTTACAACACAACTGTTTAATCCGAGCACTGCTACGATCAACTTCTTTCTCAATATCAAAACTGCTTTCATGTTTTATAGACTCTGTGGTTTGCACATCTCTAATAAACAAAGGTCTATTTGATAAAAAAAATCATTTCCTTCCCACGCATTTAGTTTTCTTCCCATCCTCCACCTCCTCCTGGGTGTGTGGCACATGCCAGCTTTGCTCTGCCATCCTGTCAGCCTGCAGCAGATGTGACATCACTACAGCTCAACTCCACTCTGCACCCCC
>OMLM01002357.1:7489-28406 GCA_900302695.1 Helostoma temminkii | reverse complement strand
CCCCCTCGTCTCGCTGACTCTCCAGCATCTCTGTCTCCCACACATTCCTTCTTTCTGCGTCTGCACACACAGCCATTTTGGTCTAGCAAACAAGATCTGAGAGACTAACAAGGGAATAGGAATGATGGGATGAGAAGATAACAAATGAAGAACTGAGGGGTGGGGGGTTAGAAGGGTGCACGGTTTTCAGTTGTGTTGTTGTGTAATGGTAATCAAAAAAAGCTCTGGCTGTTTGGCTGCCATCTTGGCTCTGCTTTAAGTCACTTAGGTCTCCAATCAGGAGACATGTGACTTTCTGCATGAGGTAACACCACTGATACTGCAAAAGGCAATGAGCGCAGGATGAGGGAGTGACAGAGAGGGAAAGAAAGAGAGAGGAGAATTAGATGTGGAAGCCATAAATAGGAGGGAGGGGTTAGAGTGAGTTGGGTGACAAACGAAGAGAAGGGTGAGCAGAGGGGAGTGCATGCTTGAGTGGGTGCATGTGAAAATGGAGGCGAGGGGGGTGTCTTCAGCTCACAGGCAATCTATTTTTACCATTTAGTCTGAACAAAGGATGTGATTGGCTCTGCTGTGTTAGAACGGATCTCCTTCATGTTGGGAACAAAGCCTTAAAAAGGCTGATTCACAGCAAAGTCACAACAACAGCATGATGTCACAGGATTGTCAATGAACCAGACAAGCAAGCGAGGTCTGTTCCTTATTATGGTGCATAATCTGCCACATGCATGCTGTAATACAAATACATTAAGTTCAGATTCCTCTATTCTACGACATTTTCACTTAAAACAAATAAGCCCAGGAGCAGATGAAAAGTGAAAACGATGGTGGAATGAGAGAATATTTGTTTTTCCAAAGCATATTAACGCAGAAAGGACGGGGAGGATCTTCTATCCACCATTGTGCAAGAATGTAAACAAACCTGCCTTCAAATATAATGATTTACAGCACACGCACAGAGCAGAGAAAAACTGCAAACCAGTGTTGATCAGTGTTGCTCTGCGGTTATCTGAGAGAGTCACTAGCCTAAACTTGCCCTAGCAGGCTCCTCGTGAAGGTCTACATGTGTACATGCATTGTGTATATTTGTACGCATAACTGCAAGTGTAAACCTGTGCATCTCTTTGGAAGTTGGTGCACAACACACAGACCTCTCTAGTGGACCTCATTCTGGTCCTTCAAAAACATGTGGATGTCATTAAAAGTTTCTGCTCCAAAGTAAAGCCTGTCAACAGAGGGAGCGAAGGGGGAAGAGATACTGGAAAAGAGTTGAGCTCTACAGAGTACAGGGAGCAAGAAAGACACTAGAGACAAGGAAAGACTGAAGAACATCAAGCAGGGGCCTCTAATATTATTCCATCTGATAGCTGACTGCCAATGAATCACAGCAGCCCCATTAAAATGATACTGACACCCTAATTCAATCTGCCCTCACTAAAATCCCCCCGAGCAGATGCTACGATTCAATTTCTGTCTGTTACTCTCCCTTGTGCTGCACAGAGCCCGTCCCCTGGCACCGTGAAGCTTTTCACTGTGCACAAGGCAACCGTCCCTGTAGCCAGCCCGCTCTCACTGGACTAGTGTTAAAGAGAAATTGCTCTAAAGTGAAAAAGGATCAAATACTTGATACTTGATCAAAATTGCCAAAACATTTTGCATGTCAAAGCCTGACAAACTCAGACTGTTGATTTTTTATTCTTGCTCTGACATAGCATAAGAGTGTGGATTCTGAGTACCAATACAACACTGTAACAATGGCAGTACTTAATCATTATGTAAAAATGAACAGATCAACAATTTGGAATCCAGTAAACACAAAACCAACATATCAACTGCACTAAACACCAAAATATGCAGGAATGCAAAGAGCAGTCTAATATACAACAGTTTGTAAACGGACAGTAATTCAAAGCTAATTCAAGACTTAGTTAAATCTTCCTAAGTACCCTCATTAATGAGTTACACTCATCAAGAGACCACCTAAATCACTTTACAGCGAACACACTGAAGTACTTTTGCCTCATTCAGTTCAGACCCATTGGGAGAAATATTAATGACAGTGATTTTTATTAACTCTTCTCCACACATGTAGGAAGAGTTAAATCAATGTTCTACATGCATGAGAAGAGCTAAATAATCTAAATAATAATAATCAGGACGCAGACACATAAGGGCCAGATACAGCAGAGAACAAGAGTGAAAGAGTCAGCAAGTGAAGTACTTATTGATATCTCACTGTGTCTGTATGTGGTAAAACTCAAAGAGCCATTGATCTGCTGCTCAGCAAGCTAGCGTGACTGAGAGGGTCTACTGAACAACTTAATCCTAAAATGCAGTAGCCTCAGTGTATAACCTTGTTTTAGGACATTTGTTGAAAGTGTAGCATGGCTTCAGCATCACACACTCGCATGGACACACTAACTCACATTCACACAGCTTGATGCTGGCCCTAGGCAGCTTAGCAGCACTTTTACATAAGTCATCTTTCTGACAGCACCACTGAGCACAGAGAAGAAGAGGGAAAAGAGAGGCACAGAAAGAAAGAGAGAGGGCAGGCACTCACCGGGACAAGCACAACCTCCAACAGACATCTTCTCACATGTTGGGTTCTTCTCTGAACGAAACAACTGCACTCAGTCCACACTCTGCTCGCATGGGCCAACTCTGAAGAAAACAACACAGAGAGAGGGGTGGAGAGATAAGAGGAAGTAGTACAAAGCAGGGCATGTACACCACAACTACACTCCTCTTTCTCTGTCAGAGGCAGGAAGTTGGCAGTGGTGCTCTAGCTGCATCATTAATAGGCATATTGCAACACAAGTGGGAGGGAAAATAAGGAGTGAAATAGAAAGAAAGAGCCTTCACAGTATGTGAGACTGGAGTAAGTAATAATCTGCGGCGAGAGGATTGTGTCTGTGCACGTATGTGAAAAGGGAAAATGCAGAATGAAGTCAATTAGAGCAAAGAAGGGGGAAAAAGAGAAAATGTACAAGGTGTGTGTGTGTGGCAGTGATGCATCATCTATTTTTGCCCAGTGCTGCTGTGGGAGATAAACATACTCAGTAGGAGCCCAGAGGCAGAGGGTCATTACTGCCAAACAAACACACATGCACACACACACACTCACTCACACACCCTGCCTCGTGTATGACAGATTTCCATCACTCTTTCTGTCTCCCTCTCTTTCTCCTTCCTTCTGTTTTTCTGCTGCATAGAGAAGACTGGTGTTAATCACTACAGACAGTATCGATTAAAAATGCAAAGCCCACCTGGAGCGCAGGGACACAGGGGACCAATGTGAGGCAAGAAGAGTGTGCATGTACAAATGTGCACATGCTCACAACCAACAGGAGCTGCATATAAACAGTCTGACTGGACTGTAGGCTGTTTGCCCAGCAGCCTATTCCTCGTATGTCTCTCTTTAATCTTACTTCACCCTGTCAATTTGATCTCCTTACCCTGTTGATATTACCTTGACCTTTCTGCAGCTTGAGGTGGCTTGATGTGATTTTGTTTCATTTCCTTTCTTCCCAGATTGTCTCTTGCTTTCCGTGCCTCTCTCTTGGCTTGAGTGTGTCTGTCCTCCAAGCCAGTAATCTTAATAATCTCACACTTCACTACGCAACCAACAAGCATAACTGACTTCAATAAAATGGATGTCTTTGTAGCTTGTGTACACAATCCTGTCAGACTGATAACAAACTGAACTGTGAATTGTTGCACCTCAATACAAGAAAAGTTACTTGGAATGACTGTAGAGTGTATCAACACATCAACTAATATGACAAAACAGAGGTTTACAGAAGGTCAAAAGTATTATTTAAACTAAAAAATAACATATAAATAGTTTAAAAAAATAGATGGATAAAAAGAACATGAAATTGTTAAAAAGGATAAATAATTGGGATAGCTTGCAAAAACATAAGATAAATATATAAGAAATTGCTTGTTGACAGTTGACAGAACAGTGTTTAAAATTAGTTCAACTGAACATATTTATAATGAACGTTCCAAATACTGTGTATGATGGAGGATATGCAATGGGGCAGTCGGGGCACAAGATACAAAAAGGTTGTAAAACACTGGTTCAGTACATCCATGTACCTCCCGCTTTAAAAAAGCTCCAAGTGAGTTGAAGCCCAGCTTAACAAACCTCAGATCTCTGTTGTCTGTCACTCAAAACCAATATCCTAACAAAGGACAAACAACTGTCTACACTGGAACGAAAGCTGACAGGCAGGATCCCTGCACACCAGCGCACTGGCAGAAACATCACAGTTAAATGTCATACACAGTGTCAGACATTGTTCTTAGGGCTGAGACACAATGAACAACCCTACAGGCCTCCTCTTCTTTTCCCCTTACTTGTCTTGCCCACCTAATTTTCATTTCTCCTTCACACACACATGCAAACACACACACTTTTTGTTTCAACAAGCTCTGTCTCTTTCTGAGTTCTCTCATCTACGTTGTTATTCTATCTGCAATGTGAAGGTCCGACATTTAAAGAAGATACCGATAGTGTACAATTTTAAACAGTGAACAAAAGCAGTTATTATAGATAGAGAGAGGCATCCCCGACACAGCCAGAGAGAGAAAAAGGGGAGAGAGAAGAGTGACAGAGAAGAAATAAAGGAGGGGTGGTGTGAATGTGATTTGGGAAATGGCTTCTGTTTCCAGGAGTGATTAGGCTTTGAAGCTGTGCACTTCACCACTAAATGCACTGTCAGACATGCTTTCACTCTCCTCTCTTCCTCTTACTCTCCTACTCCTACTCTCCTACAGACATTCCCGCTCTGTCAACACATCCACCTATCGCTCAAAAGGCTGAGTATAATAAGTTCCCCCTCTATTCGCCTCTGTCTCTCTACTGTGGGAACATGCAGCAGCAGCAGTTCCACAGCATTATGTGACAGACAGCAAAGTGCCTGCCTGGCTTACTGAGGCACATATCTACTCATGCACTGATACACTCTTAGTATGTTGTCATTTGACAGGAAACAAACACTTGTTCTCATGCACTGACAACCTAGTTTCTTCCTGAATTCCCAAGAAATGTTTTAAGGCTCCTCCTGAAATACTTGTTATCTCAGGTGAGTTCATGCCATCAATGCTTACCTCTCAGTCTTTTGTCTTGCAGCTGTTTTGCTCCCCCCTGCTCCTTTTATTCCGCTCTCACACTCTCTCTCACAGGCAAACACTCTTAAACATCATCCATGTCAGTGATTACCTTTGTCTTCCTCTTTCTTCTGCACCCACACTCACTCGAAAAAGTCCGCTTGGGTCAGCCACGTACAGGAAATCAAGCTGGGCCAGCAGAGAGAGAGAGAGAGAGAGAGAGAGAGAAAGGAAGGGAGACGGAGTGTGTGATGAGCAGTTGCAGATAGGAGACACAAATGGAGGGGGCATCTAGCAGTGTGCAAATTGGATGTTCACAAGGAAGGAGGGAAGGAAGGAAGGAAGGTAGGAGGTGGAAGAGGACGGGGGGGGCAGCTTTCAGCTGCACTGGTATGAATATGACGCAGAGGTAACAGTCAGAGCCACTTCTCCTTTCTCTTCTCCAACCTCATCCCTCCATACCCACCAAGAGAGAGGAGAGAGGGGGAGAGAGGGCACTGTATCCATGGCAACAGCAGAGCAGCGGTAGGTAGCAGTTAGGGAGTGTGTTGGGGCACAGTGGTGTTCTTCTCTTTCTCTGTCTCTCTAACACACAGACAAGCTCTTTCAGCTCTCACAGATCTACAGTACGCAGCCTCTGATATACTGGAGGAAAGGCTGTAGAGGAAATATTGGATTCATTAGAACTTGACAGGTAATGGGAAGCAGACTGTTTGGGCCTGTTGTGTCTCAGACACTTGGAGAACAGGCACAGAGGAAGCACAGGTTAATTCTACATGTAGACAACAACAGCAGGGAACCACCATGGAATAAGTAACTTTTGTGTCTAACATTGGCTCTAATGAAGCAAAAACCAGTGGTCTTTAGTGGTGGGTGACACAGAAAAACTTTAAAAGAGATTTTCTAACAAAGACTGCCGTTTAGCTGCTGTGCTGTACACTCACAGCCACACATCAGCATTCATCAGGGCTCAGTGTCTTGATCAAGAATACCTCAACATGTGAACATGTCAATCAAGCTACGATTCTGTCAATCAAGCTACGATTCTTCTACTGCTACTAACCAACATTATAATATTTTCATAGAAATGTTATAGCACATAACTAGAATGGCCTTGTTCTCAGTGGAAAACTCATTTTCTACAAAGGATATGTCGCAAGGGACACAATTGATCAGTGAGATCATTAATTGTTGCCTTAGGGATGCCTGGATCAACGCCAGAAATGATTCAGCACACAGAAACAAATCTACACTGCAGTGGGTCTGTTGTGTTACCTGGTGCGTCTGTTGTTTTGCGAATGCTCGGCAACGGGGATGCTTTCTCAAATTCACCATAATGAGTTTAGATGAAGAGCTCTGCCACAGTGAGGAAGCTGTTGGAGAACACAGAAAGGTTTTTGAACTTTACAAATGGCAGTGGGAGAACAGAGCAGTTTATATTTGTCATGTAGCAGAAAAGGATTGACTAGAGAGAGACAAACAAAGTGATACACTACAATGGAAGAACACAGTGTTTTGTATGTGTGTGTGTGTGTAGTTGGGCTCACCTCTAATCCATTTCTACTTGTGGGACCCAGGGAATTGCCTATGGGCTTTCTGTACCATGCAGTACCTCCCCTAATGAGGAGCACATCACCCCCACTATTGTATCTGACCCAATTTAATCCCCACGTCTCATAGACTTTTTGTTCAATTGTGTTTCCTTCCCTTCCTTCATGTATTAAACTCATCAACCAGTGTCTTTTATCCCATTCACTTCTGCAGTTCTGAGGGAAAATCATTTTTTGACAAAAGATTTATAAATAAACACTCAAGGTCCACTTGCCAGCTGTTCCCATAGCTCAGCAGCTTCAGCACTGTGCTCAGACATCATAAATTGAGCTAAATATGAAACTCTGTTCTTGTGAAAACAGGTGGGAATAAACATATGGAGAGACTGTGTTCCCTGGGAAAACAGAGGGTTGGTAAGACAGTGATGTTAAGGCAGCTCCTTTCAAGTTAAAAAGTGAATATACATAGGGAGGTTATTGAAGACAGTTTTCCTGTACCACATAACTGTTGTTAAACAGCGGCCACTGGTGGTACAAATAACCATTACAGTATTAAATGACCTGGAACTTTGGTATTTTGAGGGCAAAAGCCAAGTAATGAGGATCTAATTGTGTTCTGTCCTATCAGTTGTACCCACTGTATAATGTTTATCACAGAATAGCTCATACAAACAGCAGAATACATTTTGAAACAAAAATTGTGAGTTGTGAAAGTGTGAAATTCAATTATGTTACCTAACAGTGTGACCAAAATATGTTACAACTACATTGTAAAAAGAGAATTGTCCTTTAACACAATACACCTCAGTCTAAATGGGAAACCATCTCCACACAAATCTTTTTTTTTTCAGAACAGCATAGGAGTTCTCGAGTCTTGAAGGGCCATCCTTACTTCCTGATTTCCACGGTCATTCAAAGTTCAAGCAATTAGGCCAAAACTGTGGGAGCATAAATGACAGACAGATGGAAAAGAACCAAGGAACAGTGTAGTCACTGCCAATTAACTTGTACTCAGAATGATAATTTTCTCTAAACTTTTTTTTGTACTGCTAATTTATTTGAGGGTCTTTATGTTAGAGTGTTGATTTTATGCTATTAGCATTTTGGTGGGTGTTTTTCAGAATAATAAAAAGTCTATATATTAGGTAACCTGTAAACTTAAACACATTGAGCCAACAATATTTGTCACTGTAAAATAATCTCCATTCCCATCAGTTTGAATATCTTTGCTGGCTGGTATTCGCATGCAAGTAACAAGCCACGGGATCAGATAGTCCAGGATGATATCTTCAAATGTTGTATTTTATCCATCTAACAGTCCTAAAGCTCCACATTATAAAACAAACATTTACATCTGAGAGGCTGTTGGAACCAGTAAATTGTTATTGCTTGATGAAATAATAATCATAATTAATGATTATTGATTTTTTTATTAATCTTAACAATATTTTGCTATTCAGCTGATTAGTTAATTATCAAATTCACAATTAAAAGCTATGGAAACAAGTACATAACCAATACTTCTTCCTTTATGTGTTTGTATATAGTGACCCACCTGCATGTAGGCTATTTACTGATGTTTCAGCCTTTGTTTCAACTAGAAAACAGTTTCAATAATCTGTGCTAACAAAACGCTGCAGCTGTTATACTTCTGGTTTTTGTGCACTTTCTATCCTCTTCATTTTACAGCACGTTTCACCACAAGGTAGAACTCACGTGTGTTTCAGGAAAAACTACAAAAAAAAAAACGCGACGAACGTGGTTACGTGATCACGTAAGCCGACCGGCACCGTCATTTTGCGTCATTTTGCCGGGAATCTTGGACCACGTGTTCCCACCGGCGAGCCTGTTCCTCCGGCGTACGATTCATCACTTTTCATTCTGAAACGAGTCGGGGCAGGGGAGACTTGCAAGATGGCGGCGCGGTGGGGAGTAGGCGAGGAGACTTTAACTGCGTGCAATATGGATTTTTTCCCTATGGATACACTAGAAGAGGTAAAGATTATGTTCTGTTCTTTATGTCCAAACATGCAGTTTCACTGTTATTAGTTTCATGTGTGTGTTAGAAGCAGGGCAGAGCGTGTTGTGTGCAGGACCTGTACGCTGCGCACAGAAAAGTGACACGTGGATGCCACCCTCGTATCACTAGTAAAACTTACTGAAAAAGTATCACCTTTCTGCTCATTAACGTTAGATAACTCGCTGTTTGTATACTTACTGAACAACCCACATTAGTTAATCATATATTTGCTGGCAGGTTTAGCTGTATGTTAATTCTAGCCGGTGAGGCCGGCCGGTGTCACCGGCTAGTAAACCACGCAGTTTCCTTACTTATAACATAAAGTATGCTTTAGACAAATCAAGTGACAGCTGTGTATTTCTGTTGTGTGGTGACCCGGCATGTGCTCCAGTTGTAGAAACAACATCAACATTGAGCATTTAAGATTGATATCTGGGTTTATGTGCAAAAGCACTCTCTGTCCTGAACATCACCGTTTGACTCAAACACACGTGGTAACAAACGTTGCAGGACGCCAGTCACTGTATCACATTGATTACTGTGGATGTATCCTCTCCTTTATTTCTCCACGACAGTGATTAAGGTGGTAAAGTGACAGTGGTTATGGTGGTTATTTTTTACCGTGGTGTAGTTTATAGGCTTAATGCCAGCGCGCTGCAGTAATGTCTCATGAGCTCAGTGGTGATGCACACAGTCGTGAAGATCTTCTTCTCTTAGGCAGCGATTGCGCTTTATACAGTTATGTATAGTTATTCTCTCCAGCGTTGCTGCATCGGGCCAAGTTTTTAATCAAAATCCTCATGTGTACATCCACATGTGGCTGAATGGTGGGGAATCACATGTTGGGTTCCTTCACACATGCGCAGGAGGCTATTTAAATTTTACGCACCCCCTTGGTTTCTGTGTTTACGGATAACTACCTGATGTGTTTTAATGTTTAATATAATATTTTAACATGTTGTCTTCCACATGATGTGGTTCAAAATAACAGACAGGAGCAGGGATGCGGGCCCAGCTCGACTTTGTTGTAGTTCAACACGTGGGCTAGGTAGCCTCCCTTTGGACGGGGTGAGGCGAGGTTCAAACATGTCTGCGCACAGTCTGTCCATGTGTGGACAGAAACACGTGGGTCACTGTAAATAATTACTGCATGTATAGATTAAAATGCGTAACGTTATCATTTATGAGTGCTGGAAAACGTGTAGACATGCATATTAAATGTTGTTAGTTATTATATACAAAGTTACTCTACATCACATCATATCTCACCGCGTGTAAACAATTTAACATTTTATTTAATGCAAACATTTAAGACTTGCCTATTTTTTTCTATTAAACTTTGTCTACTCTGCAGAGATTATATATTAAGGTTTGTAAGTCATATTTACATAAATCTGTGTAAATTTGAATCGTGTATGGTACAAAAAAGCCTGTTTTTCCTCTTAAATGGAAGAAAAACATGTAACTGAACCTCACTGAAATGTCTGACTTTAACTGAAGCTTACTCTAAATTTCAAACTCCAAATAAGGTATTTGTTTTGTTTAGTTTGCTTTGTCAAGTGCTTTTTATAGCTAAAAATGTATTCTCAGTAACACAGGCAGAGAAAGACAATTGGTCTCAATTTTTAATAAGAGAAAATTACAGTGAAGCAAAATTAGACAGCCCAGGTGTAATAAAAGTGCAGCACCCCAGTGGTGCATATGTTACATTACAGAGATGTTTACCTTGTGGAACAGATCTTTGACGAAGCGTTTAAACATTTAACTCCAATACTCCACATTACCTTCAGTTTTACAAACCTTTACTAAAAAAGCATAACCTGTGTTAAGGTTAATTTTAATAAAGCTGCTGCTAAGTCGCAATCATTTTAAAAATGTCTGGTTTAGTGTATTTGTTGTAAAAATCTCTTTCTCTGTTCACTAGCTAGTGTTGTAATAAACATTTATAGCCACAGTTGTGTACATGTTGGTGGCTGCTTGCAGATACTGATAACCTGAGTTTGAGTGTGAGTTTTTGCAAAAGAAATCTGAAGTGTGTTCTTCCTCTCCAGGCTTCTGGGCTGAGCACTGGAGAGACGCTGGAGACCCTGCAAAGCTGCATAGACCCCTCCATCCTTTCTATCTTTGAAGACATGCCAGCAATAGAGGTAAGACTTATTTCATGTAGTTAAACATGAGTAATTAAATAACCTAATAGATCTGTGATCTATAAATATTGTATACATGTTTGTTTATACTACCTATTGTGCATACTTTGACCTAATTTCCATGTGTTTAGACTAAAGGACTGGATGAGGAGAGTGAAGCGACGCTGCTAACTGCCCTGACAGAGATTCTTGACAATGTGGATGATGAGAACTTGTCCCCATTTGACACACTGCCTGACTCCGACCTACTGTCAAGTCAGAAGGGCAGGGAACACTCTCCGGTTAGAACAACCTGCTGAGTAGTGTCATTATAATCATACTTGTTTGTTTTTAGATGTTTATGCAGGTATTAACATCTCAATGCTTTTATTTTTCTATCTCTAGCTGAGGAGGCTGATGTGTCTGTCCCGTTCCCCTCCAGAAAGAGACTCGCAGTGTAGCGTGAGACCGTCATCGACTGGAAAGGTATCATTCCTTGCACATACTAAGTAATTATATGAAATAGAACAGCAGACAGGTTTTTAATTCTACTGTCTCTCTCAGAGCCTTCCCAGAATGCAGCCAGACTCTCTCCAGAGGAGTGATGGGGAGGAAGAAGAAGACAGCTCCCTCACTCTGAGCCCAGTGAGGCACGATTTATCTCCTGACCATGACCTTTTAGACTGGGGTGGCCTCACCCTCCCACTTCCTGTTACCTTTGAACAGGGTGGTGAAGATGGTCTTTCAGTTAGCCTAGGAGATTTGGTGAAGCATATGCACCCGTATTGTATGGCCATTTGTTTAGAGAATGACGACGGGGAACGGATGTTGCCTGAAGGGGGCATCTTACTTGAGGTTGTAGACCAGGCTGAAAATGGTGAACCCATACTGGCCATCCCAGACGTAGCGCTCCCATTGTCTGTGCCGCTTAAAGAGCGTTCTACAGAAAATGAGCAGAAAGCATCAGATAAAGCAACAGAGGTGACCTCTGACAGCTCGGAGCATATAGTTGTTGATGATGACGATGATGTAACAGTCATGCAGGCTCTAGGTAAAGTTGGAGCCTCTGCATCACCAGACCAATGTTCAGATGCAAAGGAAGAGATTAAAGAGAAAATCCCCTCTCGCAGGAAAAAGAAAAAGAAATGCAAGGAACAGCACCAACCTGAACCTGTGGAGGGAAGGGTTCTTAGGAGCAGTACAGTAAGAAAGACGGAACAGGAGACACCCAGAAAGCCTGAAAAGAGATCAGTCAAAGAAGAGAAGAAACCCAAAGTACCAAAGGTTCCTCTCACTGCAACTCTAGCTTCTTCCCCTGAAAAACCAAACAAAGTAAATCCAGGCCAAACTGAAACACAAATAGAAATCACCACTACAACACTATTACCTGAAATGAATGCACAAGTTGCAACATCTGTATCACCCAGACAGGACACAGTTCTATTAAACATTAGTCCTGAGGAGAGTCAGCCCAGCTGTTCACCCACCACACTGAGCTCCCAGCAGTCTGATGAAACACAGAAACAGCCGCCCTCAGCCTCAGAGAAGCTGAAAGGTTCATCAGCAGCTCCCTCAACTGCTCTGCCCCCACTATCTTCAGATAGTCCTGCAGCTGCTCCTACTCCCATAATACCACCTGTTAGTGAGGCCCTGACTACTGTTGCTCCTGCAGTCCCAGAACCAAAACCCAAATCACTCAGTCTAGCAGAGTACCGGCGGCTCCGACAGCAGAAAAAACCTGCTCCGGTGGAAAAGCAAGACAGCAACATCACCAAGTGGCCCAGCCTTCAAGAGCTTCCTAAAGAGCTTCCCCCTATCCCCTGCCTGCCTGACCCCAGCCCCAGGGATCGGCGTGCCAACACCCAGACATCCAAGAAGGAAGTGGAGGAGATCAAGCCTGCTTGGCAACCAAGAGGACCGGCTGCACCTCCAACACCTGAGGCACTGCTGGTGCCACCAGCCTACATGGTTGCCTCATCTAACAAAGCTTCATCTACTACTCCTGTTCCTAAACCTCAGCAAACACCTGAATCTTCCAAACCTTCTCCTCTCCAAAAGCCCTCAGCTCCTGCTCCTAATTCAGTGGAGAGTGTATCCCTGCAGCAGCACACCACTGTTCAACCTGCCGTACCTCTCGGGCCTCTGAGCTCTGGATCTCCAGTGTCTTCAACAGACGACAAATCTTGTGTCCTTTCAAGAGGAAATGATGGAGTTTCTCACTGTGTTTCTTCTAAGTCTGTAGATATCAATAAGATATGTCCTGAAACCACTACGGAGGCGATCAAACCCACTGCTGCTACTGTTCCTAGTGCTCCCCAGAAGACCACAGTTTCCCAGAGGGTACCTGAGGTCACTGCTGCTACCTCATTAAATAATGTCATCACTTTTGATAGCAAGTCTTCCAAATGCACAGCCAGTGGTACCGAGCTCAGTCCTCCTCTGGCTGCTCATTCATCTGTATCCCAGAGTCTGAAGGAAAAACCTGTTGTGCTTGAAACTAAAGAGAACCCCACTACAGCACTAAAGCCCCAAAGGACAAAGAGCCCCACACAGGAGCTGATTGAGGCCTTCACTACTGAGATAGGTGAGCTTAAGGTTTTGTTGTTTTTGTTCATTAACAAAATCAATTTATCTACAAAAAATGACCTTGTCAGTGTCTCATCAACAACCTTTACTTGTCACAGTTACATAGTGGTACTAATACAAGCAGTTGCATCATGTTTTGTGTTGTGTATTTATACATATTGTTTTTGTAGGTATTGAAGCTGCTGATCTGACCAGCTTGCTGGAGCAGTTTGAGGAAACTCAAGGTAATAGACTGTGTTTCAACTTTGTTTTTTCTTAACTAATTTCTTTGCGGTTGTACGACTGATAGCTTAGTGGGTTTCACATAGCTCAGTACAAAGCTAAATGTAGTTAGTATCAGTTTTCCTGGTTGTGTAATGGTGGGAAGTGGCATATAACATTGCAGTGCTATCTTTGGGTAGCAGCAGTGGGTTAGTGGGTCTTTTATGACAAGATGTAAGGATGGCAAGTACTGACACAAAGAGCTTCACTCAAATACACTGCTGTGTATATGTTGGAAGTGGGTCCTCAGCACAGGTGTTAACTGACTTTTTTTTTTTTTTTTGGCAACGTAGCATATACAAGGGCCACCTCCCAGTTCATGGTCCAACAAAAATCACCTATGGAACAAAGACATTCTGATATTTATGAGCTTGGGGCCTTTTTGATCTGCTTAGAAAGTCATGTTTAACAATCAAAGATTGTCTAATGGCAGGATTTTTGTTGTTGTACTACTGAAACATTCCCCTTTAAGAGATGGGCGCTGCAGGGGGCAGAGAAGCAGCTTTTGTGCTCTTGTCTGCTCAGCTGTTGGAATTCTGCCCTGTCTGCAAATCCTTTTAACACTCTCCCTGCTGTCTTTGTTTGGCGGATGTGTACAGTCCTAAGCTCTAACAAGTAACCAAAGTGCGTGTGCCATTATTCACACCAGTCACTGTATTATTGAACTATTGTACTGTTTCTATGACTAAAGTAGCTGATGACCATGTGTTGAAATTTCATGGAAAATGCATTATTCACGACATTTATACTCGCACTTTTATCCACATAATCTGAAATTTCTCCGTTTGTGTCTTTCTTCGTCTCTTCTCCTATTTATTGTGCTGATGAATTTATTTCCTTCTCCCTTCAGCCAAAGAGGAGCAATGTGTGCCGGAGGTCTCTGGTAGAGCAGCAGCTGTAGGAAACTCGAGGTGAGTTACCCTACAGCCCTGACGCTGCTCTGTTTGGGTGAAACTATTTGCTCTGTGTGTGGTGCAGAGACACATCCACTTTTTGCCAAGACCTACCGCAAACCTTGCTGTTGTCTGGCCACAGTAATGGCCTTTTCATTCCTGAATTTTTGCATCATGGCTTCCTGACGTTTTGTCTAAACATTGATTCCCTCTAATCCAAAGACAGTCTGCAGCTTGAGGTACAGTCTGTGCCAAAGATATACTGACACACTCTTGTACTTTTCAGTTTCGAGTTGACTCCAGAGAACACAGTTGTGGAGCGTGTGAGAGCTAATGACTTCTCAAGTACTGCAGGTAATTCAGAGGCCTAGGATTTAATATCAAGTCCATTAGAAATATTAATTAATAGTACATCATGATCAGAGACTCGCTACCTGCAATACATAGTTGCAAGCTGAATGTTGGATATAATGCTGTGTCTCCTCTGCAGCTCTGACTCCTCCAGCCACTCCTCCCCACCAGATGTGGAAACCTCTGGCCCCCATTGCCCTGCTGGGGAAAAACAAGGCTACTGAGGCTTCCAAGCTGAGTCCCGCCAAGGTTATCCAGATAGAAGCTCGGCCACTGCCCTCAGTCAGGTCCCGCAGCAAACCCACTCCTCCTGCTGCTCCCATAGCCCCTGACCTAGCATGTATGGACCATGACTACTGCCTCCCCAACAAAGGCACTTTCACTGGAGAGCCGGGCAAGCGCTGGAATGTCAAACAGCAATCTTTTATCACTATTAAGCCCATCAAACAACCCACTGCAACCACTACACATTTACCCCCAGCTACTTTGGCATCATCTGCCAAGGTAGATCCTGCAGTTGCAATCAAAACATTTCCACCATTTCCACATTTTCCATTAAAAGAGCCCCTGGATCACAGAACTGATGGGGTGGAGAGAAGTTCTGTTCTTGAAACTCCTGATGCTTCTCCTGCTCGCCAGGAGGCTGATTCTGCTGCTAAAGAAGGAAGACCTTCTGGGAGGTCCTATCGTTGTCATGCTGCCTCACGCACCCCCAGCCCCAGATCTAATCCTAAAGAGAGGACTGGAGCCAGGTCTAGAAAACGATCCCATCAATCTCCCAGCCTTTTGTCCAGCGATTCAGAGTCAGACTCCCATTCCTCTAGATCTCGGTCTAGATCACACTCTCCATCTAAGAAAAGGTGGGCATCTCTGTCAAAACATCTGCGTGATGCAACATCTTAATACTGGTTTCTCTCTGCAGTGATTTTCTTCATTCCTTGGTAACATTGTTTTCTTGTCTTCGCTAGGTATCGCCGCCGTCTCTCAGAGAGCAGTTCCAGCTCTTCATCCCGTTCTTCCTCTCGGTCCTCTCCATCTGTGTCCCGCTCCCCTCCCAGGAGGAGGAGGTATTCATATTCTTCCTCTCGTTCTGGTTCATGGAGTCGGTCCAGGTCACGGTCTCGCTCCCCTAATAGGCTATCACATAGAAGCAACAGATTGTACAGGTACAGTCGAGTAATTATGCACATTTGAGTGTTTGACATGCACTTTAATTGGACCTGCACTTTAAAAAAGACTATCTTGTCTTCCCCAGTCCCTCATATAAACCTTGTTATGGTCACGGTGCAAAGATAAATGCGGAAGAGGTGAAAAGACGCAAAGAAAAAGCCATCGTAAGTTAATTTTTACTGTGTGCATAGGTTTGTAAGCAGAATACAGTATTGTATTTTGGGATCATCTAACTATTTTCTTCTTTCAGGAGGAGCGTCGGGTTGTTTACGTTGGTCGAATTCGAGGTACAATGACCCAGAAAGAGCTTGGAGAACGCTTCTCTTTATTCGGCGAGATTGAAGACTGCACCCTGCACTTTAGAGACCATGGGTAAGCACACATACTGGAGAAATTATATAACATTTGTCAGAATTGTTGTTCAATTGCCTCTTTAAGAAAGTATTATTTTATTAATAATAATAATAATAATAATAATAATAAATAAGGCTATAACAAGCAAATTGCACTGTCTTTGAACCTTGTTGGTCGTGTCTGTGACCTCTTAGGCCAAGCTACAGTGCTAAAGCAAATCAAGGCTTGTTCATAACTGGGGCCTCCTGGCAACATTCCCAGGTTGCTCTTTTAAAAACAAGTCACAGTGCTCAACTGTAAAGTCATTTTTATAATCCTCACTTGACCTCTGCTTAAAAACATAATTGCTCTTTTTTTTTCTTTTCTTTTTTTCCTTTTTAATGTCGCAGAGATAACTATGGGTTTGTGACTTATTACAACACCAAGGATGCTTTCACAGCCATTGAAAATGGAAGCAAGCTGCGGAAGCCTGATGAGCTACCATTTGATCTCTGTTTTGGTGGGAGGAGACAGTTCTGCAAGTCCAACTATTCTGACTTGGGTATGCAAGAATTGAAACTATGCTTTTTGACAGTCACATAAAAGTTATTTAAATGGTTCTGATGTGGTTTGCCGAACACAAGTGGAGAGCCGAGCACACATTGAGTGTGCTCACAAGTCAAAGTAACAGCGTATAACTCTAGCCCTGTAGTAACTATTTGAAAGGATGATCACACTTAAAGAGCCCATATTATATCCCATTTGTGAGTTAAAAACGGATCCATAAAGTCCCTAGAAAGTGCTTAGCTTTTAAAAAAATGTGCAGATCCTTTTTTCTGCCCTGGCTGAAATTTTGCGCTCAGAGGCTGTCTCCTGTCAACACATATCAGCTTTGCGGAAGCTGAATAATGGCTGCGACTCATTAACAAATTTACATGACCATGCCACGCTTGTCTTACATAAACATGCAATTTTAACAGAATCTAATAAACCACAAAAATGGCAGTAAAGGTTTTGCACCATGTTTCTAGGATACCCTGAATTTTGCTGCATTGAAACTAACAATGTGCCTCTGAGAATGAGCACATGTGCGTGCATAGATACACACACACACACACACACACACACACACAGGCGGTTTAATGTTTTGGTGAGCTAAACAAGTTAAACATGTTGGTTGTTAACGTGGTTCAGGTTACAGACATCTGGAATCAGTCCAACTTTTAACTGCAGTTATGAATTTAATCTAGCAGCAGTGTACAGTGTTTACTTTGATGACCCATCCACTGTTAAGATCCAGAGAGGAAATGAGTTACACAAAATCCTTTATCCATATATTCAACGGTCAGCACTAGTCTGCTGGCCACTGCGACTGCTATAGAGGAGTATATGACTGACACTCGCTAACACCTGACATGGCAACATTACGGGTCAGATGTGTGAATGGAGAAGAGTCACTGGTTTCCGAAAAACTGGAAAATGCAAATGCACTTTTACTTTTATCTGTACTGTCTACATACTAGACACTGGAAAGTCATAAATGTACAAAAATGACCTGAAAGTAGATTAATGACTTCATAGGCCTCTTTCTCATTTAAAATTATATCTCAACCATTTCCAATGTTATCCCAAAGTTCTGTTCCGTGTCAACTGGACCTGCTTTAAGTTCTTGAACTGATGAGACTAAAACAACTGAACAGTTTAGAACTGAGAACTTTGGGATAACAACGACCTAGATTGCTAAGAATTTTCAGACATTTCTAATGTTGATATGTTTGTAAAACTGAATTTAGATGCGTTCTTTTATTTCTATGTTGTCCTGACTTTGTCTGCCCTTTCTTTTCAGATTCGAGTAGAGAGCACGATCCATTTCCTACAAAAGGCAAGTTTCATGCACTAGACTTCGACACTTTACTGAAGCAGGCCCAGCAGAATCTGAAAAGGTAACAAGAGGCCTACGGCAGGAAGAAGCTGACACTTACCTCAGAGCCAATGACTGGCTTCTCACCTGCAACACTGTCTTTACATTTTAGTTGTTGCATTAGTTTTTGTTATTTTGTTTCTGCAAGCTAACACCTTCTATTGAAGTGAAAATTTGTAATGAAAGTAGTAAAAGAAGTTTAAAAAAAAGGAATAAGTAAAATACATTTTTTTAAAGTTTATTTAAATGTGAAATCAAATTTAAATAATATGGATATGGAGAGAGTTTTAAAAAAGGAAAAGTGGAATGGAATGCCCCAATTTTTGGGAGGTGACGTAATACACTTGAATGTACTACAAACCTAAATAAAAAAAGAAGCTAAAGTGTGTGGTGTGTGTTTTATTTATTTTAATTTTTCTCCGAACATTTTTTTTTTTTTTTTTTTGATATGTAACAAGAAAAGTAAATTTTTTGCTTCATGGGTTTCAGGGTTCAAATATTTGCTTTGAAAAAGACCTTATTTATTGGCACACTTCAATAGAATAGAGCTGTATTTTAGAAAAATGTGCAAAATAGAGGCATGGTGTTGGTTTTCTGTCAATCTTTTGATTTTACTTTAACACCATTACAAGCAGGCAGAGGTTACTATGACACCACAAATGGATCCTGGATTCCATCTCATTGAGTACTTGAAATAAGCTGTCACAGGTCTATCTATCTTGAATAAAATGGTGACCTAGTTTGTCTTTTTTGGAATAACTTTAATCTTGTATTTAGTGTATAACACCTGTCTTCCTAACCATGACAAGTGGAAAATGCCAAATAGAAGAAATCATCCAACAGCTTTCCTGAACTAATGCACAGTGTTACTCCTTAAATGCTAATGTTCTGGGTTATAAGGAACAAGAATATCTGGGAATTACAACAAAATGTGTGTTATGTTGACAAGATCAAGCCATAACAAATGAGCAGCACCTCCCCCTGTTTGAATGTAGTGTTGGAGCTTAAGCGCATTCCTAATATGGACTGCAATCTCAAAGTTTTACAAAGCTAATGAGATGGTCAACACAATCGCATAGAAGAGCACGTCAATGAGTGTCAATTCCAGCGAGTGTTGCAATTTTAAGAATTCTGAGACTAATTACTGGACCGGCTTTTTAGCAACTCGGGTGCATTACCCTAAATATTATTCAATAATCACAAATTCATCCATAAGTACTTTTGGTTATTGTTTAAATAACCGCGTATAGCAAATAACGTATCTTATTCCAATGTGAATGCAGTTAATTTACTTAATAATGCATAGGCGGCAGTTATATTGTTTCAGAAACGAATAATGATGATGTAAAGGTTTTGTAATTTGGCAGATACATGCGGGTTTTTAGCATTGCTCTGTTAAAGTTTTAGCTATCCTTTTCTCACGGTGACATCTTTGTGGTGTTTTGTCACGCAGATCTAGTTCTGACTGGTTTAAACTAGTTCTGTGAGCATGCGCATTCGGTGTAAACAGGAAGAAGGACTAAAAATCCAGGGCAAAACCTCCATAAAGAGAAGAAAATGATCGGGTAAACACGAACGAACGTATTGTTTTTCTTTACACAATACCCAAGATAAATGTTTTCCGATACCATATGCTAGCAGTTTCAACTATATCTCGTGGTAACAGTTGCAGTATTTTCGAGAATCTTCGTAGACTCGTAAATATCGTAACGCTAGCTAACGGTAACGTTCAACAGACAGTGACGCGATTTATATCCTCCTGGTTTTGCTTGGATTTTTTGGTTTCTGGACTACACTTAAAAACAACTTGCTGATTTCTGATATATCCTGAGATTGGTGGCTGTAATTAGAGCGGAACCGCTAACAATGGTTCAGAAAGATAAGACACTGGAGACGCCTCAAGTGGACGGAGAGCCGACCCCCAGCCCTGTCGCCGGAGAGGCTTGTGCCGAGGCCCCTGTCCCGGTAGAAGAGTCTACCATCGGAGTGGAGCCGCAAGGCCACAGAAAATTCATAAGTGGAGTCGTTGAAGGTATATAATACTGCATGTAGAAATAACCCGATGTAGATCGACACTGTATGCACCTATGATTTGCATACAGAAAACTAGGGCATCTAACTAGGTGCAGCAGTCTGCCTTCCTAGGGCGAAATACAATCCATGATGTTATTTTGAATGTTGATAGCAATTTAAAATCGATTTTCAGATACATGTTGTATGCAGATTACAAAGCTGTTGTTTGGCACAAATTCTAATGATGATTAGTTTTGGTAATTTGTCAAGTAAAAAAATATAACACACTCGCATATTACATTTGTCTGTTTGTGTCATACCATACATTGATCATTTATTGTATGTATATTTATTGTTGTTTTTTACACTGAAAATTAAAGACATAGCACCCAGCTTCTAATAAATAAAAGTAAGGCTGTATCCACTGTAATAGGTCTTGACAATTCCAGGATAAAATTAATATTTTAATAATTATTATTATTATTTATATGATAAGGACAAAGAAACAACAACTAATGTCGTTTCCAAACCGTCACACATCTGGTAGCAATTGTTAGTTGTAGTAGTGAAGCAGC
>OMLM01002356.1:8467-21417 GCA_900302695.1 Helostoma temminkii | reverse complement strand
CCCCACCTCTTCCCTGCTACTGCTGCTGGTGTCCATACCTCTATTCGTACTGAGAGGAGAACATTTTGATGCTTAATAGGAAAGAAAGATATGAACAGGCTGAATTGAAACCAGGCCCCTCGGAGTAATTTTTCTGTAAAATTGCCCCCCAAAGTTTCACAGCGTAAAGGGGAATCAGGATGATGTAGGGAGCGTGCCTCCACCACTGTTTATGGGAACATATTGAGGCGGCGCTCTGAGGCCATGTGCGGACATCTAATGTCAAATGTGCTTATTAAACTGACTTAGTGTTCTCTCTTTTACCGTTGTCTTCGCCATATGGACCATCTGAGAATTCATGTAGCTTTCTGTGCCTGTTTCACTCGACACCGTCTAACCAGAATACTGGAAGTTTAGCACCTGAGCAGCACATGCACAAGTCCCCAGAGCTTACCACTGTGTCCCACTGGTAAAATGCCTAATCTACTCGTGTGATAGTAATCTCACATGTGTAAAAGCTGGTTGACTACAGTGTAAAGTAATGCCTTTTATGTTATTTGATATATATATATATATATATATATATAGCACATATTAGCTACAGTTACTGATGCTGTGGTAAATATTATAATATTTCATGGAACTGCCTGGGTGCTATTTGGTTGTAATTGTTTACTACTACAGTATGTACTGACCTGTAAGTTACTTCAAATCCAATGTAATGTGCATACAACCCTTCGATTATGATAATAAGCTCATTTTTTTCTTCCAAGACTCTGCTGGAGCTAAAAGTCTGCTTTTTATCATAGCGACCATTTTTTCCATCTCTGCTCTACAGCTAATCTCTCCAACTCCTTAGCATAAGGCCACTTTACGTAACGTCAGCATACTGTTTATCATATCAGGTGACATTTCTATCTTTGAGGGGCATTTATCAGAGGCAGATTACAGTAGTAAGGGATAAGGGGAGTGTTTACTGAATTGACTGCCAACATCCTGTATCTGAATTTGTGTGTGTTTGCTTGTGTATACAGTACACTAGTGCATGTACAGTATGTGCGATGAGCATGTGGTTGAGTGTTTCAGCCGAGGGATTTGAGCTGTTAGCTTCATGTATTTTTTTTTCCATCTCGCCATATTTCCTACGACTTAGCTCAGCTTTGCAACTTTTTTTTTTTTTGTATATGGAAAGCATACTGATGCTGTATTTGTACATGCTGTATTTCACCCTTGGCCTGCAAGCGCTGGCGACTTGAGCAGTCAGATGTTTTGGGGGTGTAAAATCAAAAAGAATGCTTGGTTGCCAGCCTCCTTGTATATTTAAGGGTCTCTCTTTCATTGGGTGACAATCATACAGTGTCTCTTGTGTTTCTCTTGTTGATTTCTGTCAGAAGAAGAATGGTTGTTGAATGCCAACTTTCCCTCAAACATCTGTTCCTGCCAATAACAGCTTGTGCCGTTGCCTCGTCTTAGCTGAAGGATCCCCAATTGCCTCCTCACTTTTGACACAAAACAACAATGCAGATGAATGTCATCTCCTTGTTGTAATGTTTTTTTCTGATTGAGCCTAAAGTAAAACGTTATTGTGTAGAGAAAGCCTTTGTACTTGCTGTACTCTTATGGCTGCTTACGTCACATGTGCTGCTGCTATAGGGAGAGGAACTTATAGCAGCTGCTGTTTCCTTTGTTGAAAACTGTGCTGTTTGATGTGTTGGATGAGCTGGGGTTGGCAGTCGATGGACCGACGGTGCCCGGTCCTGTTCTCTTTCTCTCTCTCTTGCTGTAGCCTGCAGTGCCTGGACAGTGGTGTGAAATGTGGGCAGGGTTGCTGCAAAGTTGGAGGTCACTTCCTCACGCAGTTTCCTCTTTATCTTCCTCTTTCCTGAATTCCACTGCTATTATTCCAATAACCGCTGGTTCAAGCTGTCACCACTGTGTGTTGATCCAGACACTGGACCTGTCCCTAACGTGAGCAAAGTGTTGATTGTAGAAAAACAGTGCTTTGCTTGCTGTTTCTGACTGTATTTACATGCATTTCCTTTCTAATGTTGCATTTCACTTTGAAACCGTACTCCTCTGTGTTTGTTTAGATTTTATATCAGTGATGCCCACTGAGCCCCAGGTAACAATTGACTTTCAGCCTGCTTTAAGTTAATAGCCTTGTCTCTTGCTTGTAGGGATCAATATTGGTATTAATTAATCACCATTATCAAGAGCAGGATCTAGTTCCATTTGTTGTTACATCAGCAAAATATCAATAGAGAAAGTGGACTCCCTGATCGTCATGGCAACTTCATCTCTTAGGTCAAAGAGAGTTTATCTTATCTTGCTGCTGAGAGTGGCAAACTGCTTAGGAATCTAGTTTAGACTCAAAGATCATTGATTTAAGTCTTTTCTCACCCCCACCTTGTTGTTTCTTAGAGAGGGGGTTGAAAAAAAAGAGAGAAAAGGCAGCATTCTAATCACAACGGAGATGTAAGATTTAAATATTGATGTCCAAAGGCCATTACAGCAAAGAGGGCCTGTGGTCTCGCTGTTGTTCAAGTACGTCCTTTTAAGACCCAGACAAAGCTTTGATTATCAGAGGTGTCACCGTGGAGTATGTCTGTATAGCTGACAGTGTGAGACTGCAGGGGAGATCAGTTTCCTCTGGCCACCAGCACAGAATGCTACCAGAACAGTATTTCTACAGGCCTCAGCCGACACTGTATCCTATCATGTGCTGTTTACAGTGCTCATATTGTGATTATGTGAAGTTTGTAGGGCTGAGATGATCAGCTGAGTGAGGGAAAGCTAGAGCTACGATTAAAATAATCTATTAATTATTTAATGCCGTTAACCAGATTTTTTTTCTTTTAGTTGTTTTCTATAATATTAAATTCAGTATGTTTTGGTCTTGGAGCTCTTGCAGACTAACTCCACATGATTGTATTACTATTACTAAGGCATTCATGTGTATCTCACCTTTACAATTGTAGTGTTAATTTAACTGTCATATAAATGTAGTAAATATTTTATTCAAGTATAAAGCAGCATAAATATTCAGTACTTAGTAGTAGTAGTAGAGTAGAGTACTTTCCATTACTGCCCATAAGAAAATTAGTTGTGTATACCCACACAACTAATTTTTAATTTTTTTTATTGAGATTTTTGCTGAAATTCAATACATTTAGATTTTTGATTAATATTTTTCCAGACATGCTTTCACAGACATGTAGGTTTTTATGCATTGTTCAAGAAACGCCAGCTTGACTAGAAATTTGACTAATGAGTAGTCATTCTCTATGTGTACTGTTTAGAGCAGAGAGTGGAGTAGCCTGTTCTCATGGGAAGTTACATGTAGGTCTGAGCTGAGCTATTTGGGTAGTAGCAAGCCTGGGTGCTTGGATGTACCTCATCGTGCAGCAGAATGCTCCTCGGGGTTGGAGCAAAGAGCAGGGGCATTGCCTGTTTTTTTTTTCTTCCTCTTTTTGCCTCCGGGACACAATTGCCTCATTTAACATTCTCTATTTGGCCCCTGCCAAGAGGGGAAATAGCCAGGGTGAAAAAGAGAGGCCACCACACATCATGCAATCTTCTTTCATTTAACTTGCACAGTCCCTTTTCACCTTGGTGATGCACATGGATCAGGAATGAAGATATTGCTCAATTAAGGGGATTTCTGAGGTTGCTCCTGAGGTATTGCAGTTATTTTTGTGCCATGGCGAGGTGTTGATGTATCATGGATATGGATATTGGGTTCATCACATTTGTGTGATGCTTTGACATCTCCATAGCTCAACAGAGATGCAGCTCTGTACCTGCAACAGGAACTTGCTTCTGCCATATTCAAGAAATAAAGTCCAGGGCTGGAAATCTGTCAGTCTCCCACCGCAGGCACATAAATAACTTTTCTATATGTATTAAGATTCTCATTGTTTATTTCGATTTCATTAGCTACAGTTAATCAAAACATTTTCATGGAATATGTCAGAATTATTATAGGATTTTGACTGAATCTTGGATGATACAAAGGAAAGGGACTCCTTGGAGATATGACTCATGTTTTGTAGCAGGCATTGTCACAAAACGTTAATATGTAATACGCAGGAACATGGTTTGAGTTTGACTTTACCCACATAGAATGCTCCAGTAATAAAAAAAATAAATCAAAGCGATGTACAAGAAAGAGTTTAATGAAAGGAAATAATGTGGTGAGCGCCATTTCCAGAGCAGGATACTACTGTAGCTGGCACGCCACAAAGTGACACCCTAATAGCTGCTCAGTCTAAATCTCTGGCTTGGCAGGAATTACTGAGGATGTGTTTGTGGAGTAGGGGGTGGGGGGTGAAATGCAGCAATGCACAACTTAACACTGGGATGAAATATACCAGGCTCTATAGTTAAGGGATAGGTGGCAACAGAGGATTAAGTAACAAGCTTTTCAGTTCAATTTGTACATCAGCATTTTCCACCAGACGAATTGCACAAAACATATAGCATCTTAAGGGTTCAGTGGAAAATCACTAATGACAAAGCTTTGTAAATAGATAAACAATTGTCAAATATGCTGAAAATATAAAAACAAACTTCAAAACATGTTAATACGTTAAAGAGGCTGTGTTTTGATTTGCACCATTGCAAAGCTGGTAAAGCTGTTGACAGCACAGCTTACACATCATGTGATCAGAGGCCATATCTGCCTGCCTGCGATTAGCAGTGAGCACTGCTACAGGAACAACCGTAACGGAGCCGTGGTCCGATGTGATGATCGATTATGTTCGAGTTATCCAAATGAGTTGAGGCGGCGTGCATGCCATGCCGGGCGAAGTGACGAAGGGAGTGACGTGTTGCAAAGTAGTCGCAATGTCTCCTGCTTCTTATTATCTCAAAGCGGGCTTTGTGAAAGTGACAGAGTAAACACCCAGAGAGAAATGCAGCCACTATTATTTCAGAATCAGCCAATTTTCTCTCTCTGTGTATTTCAGAGAATGCTTATCTAGTAATTACTAAAATCTGTTGACACTGAGCGAGTGCTGTTTCCAGCTAAAATGCCTTTTTGTCTTATGATATCAGATTGGATTTTTATCTGAGGTTCACGCAATGACGCATTCCTGAAAACCAAAGATAACTGCCTCAAACTCCTTATTTCCAGCATGAGTGTGGAATTAAGAGGCTCATTTTGAAGAACTACAATCATTACATCCTGCATTCATTTCTGTAGTGAAATACTGATAATGTGTTTGCTTCTTTTTTTTTTTCTTTCTGGTTCAGTCTAGGATGTGTCTGTGAATCTCTGAGACATACATTTGACCATAATCAAGTTTTTTTAAGCTTCAGAAACAGGATAACAACTGGGTCAGATGATAAGCCTGGGCAAAACAGGGAAAAAAAGACTCCTCTGATAGACGAGGAGAAAATCTGATTGATTGATGTCTGCTGGCTTTGCCACCATCACAAGCCAGTTGACAGTTAGTTTGGGATCAGATGATTTCACTCTTAAGATTGGGGTTGAAGGAAACTAGGCAAATATGAAGGACACAAAGGTCAATGGCTTCTCTCCTCCTCTCTGTATCTATCTCTTCCACGCAATAGCTTGCTTTGACAAACTGTAATGTGTTGCTAAGCTTTGTGGCAGCAGGACACATGGTCATAGTTTGTACAGTAATATCCTATTGCAGTAATCTCACAAGGAATGATTGAAAGTGCTGGAGGAATCTGGTACCAGCAGGGACCCACTGACATCATCAGCTGCTGTGGACTGGCAGATGTCTCTTGACTTGTTTGAACTGAATTTTCTCCTGGGATTGAAAAAGTAAAACAACAGCGACGACTAGAAGTAAATCTGTTATTGTAAGCGGGATCTGATAAGATACGGCACCATATTATGAGGGGTTTTTTTCCCCCTTTTTTTTCCCCAAAAATGGGATCTCCGGCGAGTGTCTCTCTCTGTGGTTTCATAAAAAACATGGAACTGTGACAAAGGATGATTGGATGCATATTGTAAATAAACACAAAAGTCTTCCACCATTCGCCTCTCACTCTTGGTCTCTCCATAAAGATGTTCCAACATTTCATCTGCTATTGCTTCACATACCATGTATCACTAAGCTGAAGTGACAAGACTCGCTCTGGGTTTGACCCTGTGTGGCAAAATAACAGTAACAGTCAAATTAGGTTTAACCTAAACAAACTCTTGGAAGATAATTTTTTTTTTTGTCAGAACCAGGCGTAATTTTGCCAGTGTTTGTTATTTTGTTCCTTTGGCTTCATAGAGCTGAAATTTAATAAGACAGACCTTGAGTGCTCGTAGTGAGGATATTAAACGGAAAGCCTTGGTTTCTCTAAGGGTCCAGATCTTTAATAGACATAACAGACATGTCCATTAGCTTTGTGTGGGGCTGCTTTTAAGATCAAGGTTTCACTTATAATGAAGTGCCTATGCAAATGCAAGTCAGATTTTACTATTGTGAATCGCTTGTTTTAATCAAGTTTTCACTGAGAGAAATGTAGCTTTCACTCAAAGCCACTAACCAATAAACAATAAAAAAAAGATAATCCGAAGACAATTCCCGTCCAAATGGAACTGGACATCATTGACTGAAAGAGACAACAACTCTTTGTTTGTTTGAAGTGGTTGATATGACAACCTTCTTGTCAAAGACTCAGGGCGAATAAAAGGGATTTGTAATTACCATAATTATCTCTTATATGTTTTCACCTAATGATGTCCATTAAATGGCTGAGGCTTCATTTAGAGGCTGCCTCGCTGTAGGTTGGCATAGACTCGTAATACAGCGTGTTACATTACACAGCGCGCAAGTAATGAACTTCTTTCATCAAAGATGTTTATCGTGCAGTGCTTCTGTGGGGAAAAGCCAATATACTTCAGCTTTTTGTTGCAGTTGGATTATAACAATTCTCATAGTTCCCACTTATCTTTCAAATTTTCTCTACATGTGATAGCAACCCAATTGGCTTCATGTCTAAACAGGATGGCTCTCTAATCTAGACCGCTGTTCGCTTCATGTAAAACATCTCATTTTGTGGCTTAGGCTGGTGGCTGTCTTATCGTTACATAATTCACCGCCCTCTTCATGATTTTCTTTGTGGCAATTTATTTAAATTCCCCCATGTTTATATATTTCCTGTCTTCTTTCATTCACAGTGATTGCCTTTCATAAGTTCAAAGACTCATCTTCAAGACTTTTGGTAACTTTACAGATATGAATTCACAGTGGGGAGGAAGAAAGAAGAGCATTTTTTTTTTTGTTGGAGTGCAGGAAAACGAGAGTTAGTGCGTGTCCATCTTGGTCTCGAGGCCAAATCCAAAGGTTGAACTAAGCACGATCAAAAGTGCAGATATAGCCCTCAGTCAACACCTCGGCAGCTACACCATTTAAGAGATCATGCCTGAATGCATGTGTGCTGTTCTGCTCTTGTGCTAAGGCCCTCAGTCCTGCATGTGGCTCTGCTCCTGTGGTTGCTTTGGTCTTTGTCTGCCACCTATCAGCATATCAGCAGTGTCTCTGAAGCCCAGTTGTATAATGCACCATTTATGGCTTTGTGGAGGGAGATGGTGGTCGGACGGCAGAATAGCTCCAGGCCTTCCCCTCAGTGAGTGGATTAACGGCGGCCTGCTTTAGCGCACTCTACCGCGGTGTGAAATCGGCCCCGCTTCTGCTCCGCCGTTGAAGCTCCCTCTCTCTCTTTTCTCTCTATCTGTTTCTTCACCTTCATGCAAAGCCTCTCCCAGCCATCTGTGAAATGTGGAAACTCTGTGTCTAAGTTGAGTTCAGATCCCATCCCCTCCGTCAAGCTGAGGCCAGGAAGCAAATGGGCAGGCAGTCGGCGGAGGGGGTTTGCAGGGGAGGAGAGAGATGAGGAGGAGGAGGAGGGTGGTGGTGGTGGCGAGGGATCAGCTCACTGATGTCGTGCCGCGTGTGCAGGAACCCTGCCTGTTCTCCGCGGGCGAGTTGGAGGAGGGTCCAGGCCTGGGTGCCGGCCGAGAGATCTCTGGTTCCTGCTTGCAGGTCCAAATCCCCCCTCAGTGTGTGTCTGTGCGGAGGCGAGGCGGTGGCACAGCTCCCCTGAGCCCCTGCCCAGTCCTTTGAAGATAAGATGGTGATACAGAGTCCCTTTCGGTACGTCGCTAACCGATGGTCTTTGTGTGACACACATGCCTCTCTCTATTGGAGCCTGCAGCTAAAACACCTATGGTCTTTACTGAAACGAATCGGCTGTATGGCCTGAGGTCAAATTAGATTATGAATGGGTGACAAAATCCTAGATCATATGTTTAGGATATTTTTTTTCAGCATTTCATGCTGATAACGTAGAGCTGTGCTGTGGTTGATATTGTTTTCTATTTGATTTCCTTCCACTGAGAAGAATCACTTTCATAAATTCTCCCCATAGACTCAGTGCTGACTTAATTTTTTCACATTTCCATGGCAACGTGTTGTCATCTTAACTCTGCTGATTTCCCTGCTATCTGTGCTGTATTGCTCTTGATCATGAGTTTTTTTTAAACATGTTTCTCCTCTGCATTTATAACCATACTTTGTGGCACTCGCAGGCCAATTCTCCCACTTCTGGCTCTCCACAGCAGCTTTTCACAAGAGCAGCCATCATAATCATGTTTTTGAATTATGAACTCAATATTCCCTTTCCTTTTTCCCCTATGCTGTGGCTTTGGGGTTCAGATCTGTGCATAATGTCTTGTGATTGCATGGCATTATGGTGGTTTGGAAAGCCGAGTCGAGGTCCAGCCACGCATCATCTTTCCATAGACAATGTGGATCTCTGTGTCTCTCTGAGCTCATCAGGGATGGGGCGTTGATTGCTTTTTGATACCCCTCCAATGTGGATGAGGTCCTGCATACATCAGCTAATTAGAATGTACTTACAGTGTGTGTGTTTGTGTGTGTGACAGACCCCACACTTCTCATCAGATCCTCAGCCCAAGTGCTCTAACCACACTCACTAAAGGCTTTATCAAATTCCTGACAAGAAAAGTGCCGGGCTGAGGCTTGGGTGGGTCTCAGCTTTGTCTATGTGTGTGTTGGGAGGGGGGGATTTGATGTCAGACAAAAATAAAACCCTGAAAATGAAAAGATGAATGTATAAAAACAAGAGCTATTTTAGTATTTTGGTGACTGCAATGTGAATCCCACTCAATATACAACACACATAGAGATAATCTAATAGCTGCTGCAGAGTTTCAACTATAAGAAGACTGTGTTTTTGAAGAACAATCTTGCTACTGGTCCAGACCACATTCTGTAAAGTTCAACATAGTGGAAGCAGCTGTGGAGTAAACTTCATCCTACTGTGGTTAAAGACGGACACTTTGCTAGAAACTCTGAATAGATGGCACAGCAGTGGGGAGGGAAGTTGCAGCAGCTAATTAGGCAGCATGAACATGAGTGAGGGGTATCATCCAGTACACCTTGATAATTTTACAGCTGTGGAGCATCACAGAGAGACTTAGGGAAAGTTTTGCCATTGTCTCACTGACTTACTGGGTTGTGGGGCATTTCAGCAAAGCAGCCAAGAACAAAGCAGTTTCCCTTTCTCCACTCGCACAGAAAACCTGCTAGGCTCACTAAATGTCCAGGCCAATGCTATGATCTGTTGAAGGTGCTGGGATGTCTCTATATATTTCATAAAGGCATTCTATTACACTCCTGTGGCTTGTGGGGAACAGTAGACTGTGGTCTAGTCCCCAGGCAGCGGAGAATAAAGTGTAGGACGTGGCACTGGAACAGAAATCTAACTGTTGTTTCCTCAGGTAATCTTGACTTGGATCTTAATTCCAATAAAGTGTTATTTTTTTTCACAG
The DNA here is from genome assembly GCA_900302695.1 of Helostoma temminkii. Classification (NCBI taxonomy): domain Eukaryota; kingdom Metazoa; phylum Chordata; class Actinopteri; order Anabantiformes; family Helostomatidae; genus Helostoma; species Helostoma temminkii. Next base: position 11,615 of record OMLM01002356.1, on the reverse strand, counting down.
CATAAGCCAGATCCAAGCAAGAACACTCCACTCTGTATTTTTGCAGTCATACTTTATTGAATATCATTTCAGATAAGAGGTGTAATCCTTTGGGGCGAAGTGATGTATATTGACCAGCTCAGTGATAGCAGTAGTGTGCATGTCTCTGATCTGGAAGTGGTAAATAACGATTTGTCATCTGCTCAATCACGTGGTGTGGAATATTGAAAACTGCTCTTACTGTTGTCAGTCTGCAACTTTGTCAGTCGAACTATTTAAAATGTCACTGCCAGAGACAGGGAAGATGCAGGTGGTTGTTTCCTTTGTGCCAAGTACAGTAGATAAGAAACGCTATGTCAGAATTCATCTGCCAGTCACCTAATCCAATCAATCAATCAATCAATCAATCAATCAATCTGCTATTTCAGTCAAATTTTCTAATACAAGCTTTTGAGCAGATTTCAGACTGGTGTGTTCAGGGATTTGGTCTGCAGCTGATATGATCTGTCAAAACAAATTAAAATTCAGGAAAAGGAGATGCAAGTTTAGGTCGAGAATAACACTGAAAACAGCTTCTGGACTATGGGTGTGGTTTCATTAGATGTCAGTGATCAGAAAAGCAAACAACCTCACAGCTTGTGTAAAGAACACAAATTAACAAATAAATTATGCAAAGTAACAAAAACTGCTCTACAGTACTTATATTTGGCAGAAAATATGATGTTCATGTAGGAACACATCCATCACCCTGAGAAGTGTCAGAAATTAAGAATTAAAGGTAGCAACAGTTTAAAGGTACCATATTATAAGCACCATGACATTGAAAACTATCACCACACATTAAAACTAAAATATAGCTGAAGCTAGAATATGATTATATGAATATAATTTAACCCGGTGGTATACACCTCAAGATCAATCTACTGTGCTAGAAGAAATGTACGTACTGAAGCAAGTAACTTTTTAAATATTCTTTTTTTTTTTTTGTAGAAATATGTTCCAAAACGTGTTTTATTGTGAAGGGTTGCTGTCGATGCCTCCTGTGAAGTGAAGACAGTTCTGGCAGCGGTTTCTGAGCAAGGCTCACCTGTCTAGACAGTCATAGAATTTCAGCCATTTCTGCTTGATTTATTAGATTTTGCAGCTTCTTATTAACTGCATTTAAAAATAACTAAAACATGATGGCAGTGGCAGAACATGGCGGAGTGTAGCAGACTGTGACAGCATAACAGAGGGAGGGTTGGGTGGAGTGACCATAAATTGTATATTGTAGCTTTATGTATGCTAATTACTGTGTATATTACTTAAATAATCTCCAGCTGTAACTGTGTCACATTAATATAATATTGCAACATTTCACTAATTAAGCAGCAAAATAGTCAACATTAGAAATAGTAATAACAATAATGGGTATAATACAACGTATAAACATTTAAACATCTATCGAGCCGCAAATTACACTTATGCTTTATAACTTAGTAATTGATGTTATTGCTGAATCAGTATAACTTTATTGTATAACCTTTCTCAACTAAATACAGTGTTGTGGAGTTCAAGTCGAGTCACTCGGGTCAATATGGCAGTGTTACAGTCTCACCTCTCAGAGTGACTGGGTTTGTTCCATCAGTAGAGAGCAGCCCTCTCTGCTCCCACATGGTTCATTTCATCAGGGTTTCTTTTATCTTGACTGGCCAGGCCCATGACCCCTGAGCACTGATAGCCCAATAAGAGTGCAAGAGAGCACCGCTTGAGTGTTGTGAACACTGAAACAGAACTTTAACTGGGTTACATTTTCTTTACTCTTCCTTTAGGTCTGTGTGTTTGTTTTTGCATGTGTGTGCCGACTTATTCACTGTCCGGCATGTGTGCCTGCTGAACTATTTGAGCAAAAGTTCACTCTGTAAACTTCAAAAAGGGTTTACTGGACTGGCACATGAATAGTGACAAATTTAGTGTGAAATATGTATCATGTATTAAATGCAAATTCATCTTTGAAGCTTTCAAAAGAACATGTATAGAATGTGCCAATGCTGCTGCGGAGCTAACACATCTAATTCTAAAACACAAGAAATAAAAAGGACTGGTCATTATGCTTAGAACTGTTCAATTTTGTGAGCCTGCAGAGAGTGTCATGTTTATTTTTCTTTGCACAGAAGAAGAGAAATGACCGCTCTGGGTTGCCTGTAAAGACAAACATGAAAGGAATCACCAAGAGTTCTTTAGGCCCTTTCTCTTGTGTTGTGTGTAATGCAGCTTCTTTACTGCCTAGGTAGTCTCTGCCATCTGACTGCTGTTTGAAGTCAGCAGAAGTCGACAATATTTGCGTTTCAGCAATTCTCACACACTGCGTCTCTTTTGCATTTGAAAATGTGACCAGTGTGTAGTCTCTATCAGGATCGGGCTAAAATTGGGCGTCAGTGGATTGTCGATGAGGTCCTCGCATGTGAGGCTTTGGCGTCAGTTGTTTGTTCCGAGGTGAACATGATGGACACGTGGTGGTGGTGGTGGTGGTGGCGGAGGAGGAGGAAGAGAAGATGAGCAGTGATGGGGAAGTTGGACAGAGAGGGAGGAGGGTGCGGAAAAGCCAGATTGGGCCATTAGGGAGTGGCACATAGCCACTGCTCAGACCTGCTGGGGTGCAATCTCACCAAAGCATCAAGACTGGGCCAATCTCAGTCAACGACTCAACCCAAAAAAGTGACAGAGGGTGAAGGAGAGAGAGACCATCAGAAAGCAGGACTGACAGAAAGATAAAGCGGAAGGTGCAACCAGTGCCAGTTCACAAAATGCAAATCTCGCTTTCCTCTTTGTACTTATTTAATTGAATTTCTTTTGACATTCGGGCTGGGTAATTGCACTACACTTGTGCCAGTAAAGTTTTACATCCTTTTTTATGATCAATATGATTTTCCAAAAACCTTTTTCTAATGTTTACATAATCAAGTCAAACCTCTTAAATGCACTTTTTCCTTTGTAAAGTACTGTCTTGCATTAGCAAAAGTGCTTTCTTTAAATGAGGAAACAACTGATCAAGAAGGACATGTGCAGACCAAGCGTTCAGTGCCAACTTTTGATTCTGAAATTAAATATTTCAGCCAGTAAAAGATTCTCTTCTCTGAGGGGAGTCCAGCTCATAATCTATGTTTTGCTGCCTCTCTCCTTACATTTA
>OMLM01002345.1:35720-59092 GCA_900302695.1 Helostoma temminkii | reverse complement strand
TTAAAAAAAAATATTATTTTTTTACATTTAATTACCAGAAGTGTCTGTGATCATTGATATAACTATATTGATCACACAACCCCTTACTTTGTTCTGTGTGCATTGTTTTCCAAAATTAGTGGTACTAATAAGCTCTGTTCATCTTCTCATCTATTCACAGCTGACAAAGTGTACATGAACGTGCGAGCCAACTGCAAGAACTAAACTAAAGATGGTGCAGTACATACAATTATACCCACTTATATACAATTACAGCCATTTTGTTTCAAAACTATGTAATTTATAATATTAACCAAACTGCTTTTACATGACACTTTACTGACATACATTACATATGTTTTTGTAGTTCATTATATGTACATTTTACTTTTTCACAGTTGTTTGTCCTAAATGCTTTAAAACCCATAATGACGTTTTCCATTCAGTCATGTGCTTGTGTTAATCAAGGCTCGCAAAGCCTGATAAACGTAGGGTCTGTATCACACTGTTCATTATGTGTAAATCAACTTAACAAGTCTAAATAAAATACAGTATCGCTAATATTTATTCAGTTTCATTATTCATGTTGCCACTGCTGCTGCATCATACAGCACCCTCTGCCGTTTAACTTTGGTAGCAAACTATTTCAAATGTATTGTAACAAGCCCAGAAGATTTTATGTGATTATTTCCATTATCAAAGGCTGTGAATTTTGTTTTTATAAATTGAAATGTATTTAGCATCGCAGAAACCACAGTCAACAAATAAACATAACATATAAAGAAACATGAATTTTTAGCTTTAGCACATTAATCAAATAACCCAAAGAATACAGAGACTTGCCATCTCTGCTATAATAATGTTCAATAAATCCAATGCTTACTGCTTTTGTGAATTTGTATGTAGTTCACATAATTATTTTCCACATGTTTAGTCTTAAAATTATTCTGTCTCCCTATTACAAAACACCATGCTGTAATAAAGTGACAGTTGAGCTGGCTGACTAACACAGGAGACCTGATTAGATCAGGCCCAATGTACCTTCATATGATGCTGTGGTTAAACTGCTGTCTACTGTTCTAGTCAAATGCAAGCAAAGACGTTGAGCCAGGTCAATATCATCTGTCTGATCTATACTGAATAGGTGCACAGTGTTTGTCATCACTAACCAGAATATTTTGTGCAGTTAAATTACTCTGACTGCAGATTTTTTTCAAGAAGCCAGAGAGTAGTTATAGTTGATGTCTAAACTGTCTCCTCTTACTTCCACAGAAAATTGAGAAGTTGTAGTAGAGGCAGTTCCTTTGGCTGTTAGGTTAGGTTTTGACACCAGTATCAATATATACCAATATGAGTTGTACATCACCTGTTTGGTTTTCTAATTTTCTTCAACATGATGTTTACCTGTGGGGCCTAATAAAGGCTCTTGTTGTACAAAGTCTATTTTTTTTATAAGGTATTCATAAAAGGGTGTTTTGGGTTGCCATTTAAAATAAATATTGCTGTTGTGTCATACACTGTCAAGTATGATGTATAAGGTCATGAGTTTCCCCTAAGACATCATATATATAGAGTAATAAATGTTAGTCATTACTTTTACATTTTACATTTACTCATGGTTTAGAACATTTATATTAGTAAATGACTTAGTAAATGATTATTCAAAGCCATTAGTAATTCCAACAACTTTTTAATAACTGACATTTTCTATTAAAGATCTATCTATTCTAGCTACTAAAGATCTGTCTATATGATAGAATCTTTCAAATGTTCTAATAACATGTAACTTATTTTATCTAGTATTCATTTATGTCATGCTTGTAATTGGCTGTGTCACTGAGCCACCATTTAAATAAATATCATAATTATCATCTTTGGTGTTATGTCTGCTCCATACGCATTTAGTACATAGGTATGTTGCATTTGTTACTTCAATCATTGAACATTATGATACATTAAAGATTCCTTGAGATAAAGAATAATGAAGGCCTGTCTACATTTCCGTCACTGTATAGCATGCTTAGAGATAGACTTGTGGTTTAACAATGCAGAGACTAGGTAGCAGAGACAGTGGCCAGCCATCTGCACCAAACCACAAGTTAGTGAAGAAAAGCTCTATTCAGAGATATGATTGTATGTATTTTTGCAGAAACTGCAGGTGTAATGAAAGTAACCTTCTACAGTTATCGCGGCATCACTTTAATCAGTTCGTTTGAAGTACCGGTATTTTGCTAAATTTTCTGTTTATATGAGGCCAGCAAACCTCACACAGATTTGAGATTGCAGAAAAGAAACAGAAACACGGCAGCTTCCTCTTGCCTGAGTGGACTCAGTTCTCCCCCTAACACTGCCAGACAAACTCTGCCACCACTGACCCAGTTGTCTGTGGACACTTCTTCATCTTTGAGCCCTCCTTCCTTTGGCGTCTAACAGCTTGTTTATGGGTGTGACAACACAGCCATTTGACAAAGAATAGAGGGACCAGTGGCCTCATTTCCTCTTCAACCAGAAACCAACATATAGAAAATGTCTGACGCTCTTTGTATTGTGGGTTCATTATTTGGTAAGTGATGCACTATTTATTTTTTTTACAGTGAAATGATTGTAACTGAATGAGTCAGACTGTTCTAAGGTTCTGAGGTTTTATTAATTCTTTGTCTTTTAGGATCTACAGAAGCACAGCAGGGTATCTGTCCTTTACTTTTTTTGTTGTTGCATTTGTTCTCTTGTCAGAAGCATAAAAAAAATTCTAAATTGTTTTGATTCTGTGTTTTAATCCCATGTTTTCACTTTTTCACAGAATGTGGCTCCTGTTACCTAATAAACATGGGGTCTGTAATGGCCATTATTGCTTCTGATATTATGTTAACCATCTTCATCACCATATCTGTGTTCTGCTTTGTGACTCAACACAAGAGAAGGAGGGAATGGGATTCTCATGAGGGTGCGTACTTTGCGTATTGTGTATTTGTGATTGTGTTGAGTGAAGAACAGATGGTCAATAATTTGTATATTTTTTAACAGGTAGAAGAAACCTGCCATCATCAATATCAAAGAAAATAGCAACAGAGGTCACAGAATCTCCCTACCAGGTAGTTATTTAATCCTTATTGAACTTATTATAACATATTGAAATTATATTGTTTAAGGTTTTAATTATATATTATTTATGCTTCCATGACAAATTGCTTTGACTGTTTTGTAGGAGTTACATGGAGTCCAATCAGATGTGTACAGCGAGCTCCGACACTTTAGGAAATGAGATAACGGAGCTTTAAAAATCATAACAGCGTATTGTATGTAATTATCTTCACATTCTATATCCAAATAGTAACACACACTTCCATATGCACATCTCGTTTGCCACTTTCACTTCCATAGTATTATAATATGCATATTTGTACTGTAAACTATATTTAAATCTGTTGTGCTGAATGTGCTGCTGCTTTGCATTCTTGTGTGTGTGTGTGTGTGTGTGTACATCTTAAGATTTCTTTAAAAAAATAAGTATTTGTATTTGTCTAATTATAAGTTAAACTACATTTATAAACTAAGGAAATTAAAGAGACACTGCATTTTTCTCTCATTTTGTATTAATATTTCAAGGGATTACTTAAACAGTTTTATATGTAGACACTGCAATAAATGCAACTTAACAACAAACATCAATTTTAGGTTCAGATAAATTCATTTCTGACATTCTCATGTCAAAACCTTTTTACCAAAGTCTAATGTCAAATACAAAACCTCTTTGTTCACATGATCACATAACATAAAATATATTTGAAGATCTAAGTTTGGATCAAAAATTCCCAAAAGTAACTTTGGAAGCAGATGGCTCTTATGAATCAACAGCCCCTGACTCACTATAAGGAAAAAAACTGGATCTGAAAAAAAAGAGGAAAAACAATTGTTATTCATTTTTATATTTATAGCATATGAGTAACAAAGCAAGACAATTTCATACCATAACTAAATTAAAATGTAAGGATTTTACCAGATAACGGCATAGTTTCCTACGACATGTGGATAGAGATTTGAGCAAAAATAATCTGTCTGATTAAAACACAACAGAAACATACCTTTGTATGATCCTCAGGAGGCTTGATTCCTAGCTGGAAGAGACAAGCTGCTGGGCAGCTGAAGCACATATGAGAAACAGAATCACAAGAACTGAAAAATCTTGTAGGAAAGCAGCAACTATGCAACAGTATATACACAGTAATCAAACGATGTATTAATAACTCACGAGCAGAAGAAAAAACTGCACTTACCTAGTGGATATCTTTCAGAGCTGATATCTTCCCGGGTTTCTGTGGGGATAATAAGGTCAGCCTTTGTTTTCTTTGATCACAACACTTTTCATGTTTGTTCTATGTGAAGAAGAAGAAGAAGAAGAAGAAGAAGAAGAAGAAGAAGAAGAAGAAGAAGAAGAAGAAGAAGAAGAAGAAGAAGAATCTTATCTCACCATCATAGTCTCTGTCTCTGTTTCCCACTGGAACAAGCCTGCCGTTGTTGTCCTCTAAACTGTCCCGATCCAGCACTTCTCTGCTTTCATCTTGGGCCAACATACCATTCAACTCATCAACTCTTCCTGCCTTTCTTTGGAGATTGGCACCTTGACCTGCACTGCCAGTCACTCTGACTCCACCTAAATGAAAAACTTGTTTTCCGGGTGAATTTTCAACCCCATGTGCAGCCACTGTAGTTTCTTCCTCACTGTGAAAATCACTCCACTCTCTGCTTGCTTGGAGTGGCCTGTGAGGTCCACTGTGCTCTCTGCTCCCGTGGTCCTGAACCAATCTTTTGCTTGAATCCATCAATCCCACACTTTCTTTCTCTGCTGCTCCTTTTCTCTTTGATGATGACTTGTCCTTGTGCACATTTGTAGGAATCATGATCCCATAGCTATCAAGGTCTTTGACTGCATCTGGGAAGAGTAAAAGAAATTGCTACAACATCTGTATCAATACATCATATGCGCTGTCTGAGATTTTTATGGCTTAGTTTCATGATACCATATCTCTGCTTTGACCTTCATTTTATCAGATACTTCAAGTTCTCAGATATTAACAAAATGTCATTTAAATCTTTCTTTATCTAAAATTAAATATTCTCTCTACATCTGTATCAGAAATAAAGTTCACATACCTTTAAACACATTGGTATCAAAACTCTCTGTAGACGTTGTCTCTGACATATCTGTGAATGAGTTTGCTGCTATTTAAAATTATAACCTACTGATAACATATATGTCTAAATCCACCGCTGCTGTGTATGTTAATGTGGCATGAGCAATAGCAAATGTCATTGCAAAATGTAAATTAAAGTGATGCTTTATCAATTTAACAATAATGATGCACAACTCTACCTTCTGAGTCTTCCTCTCCTCTCAGATAACTTGGAGGGTTTCTATATTCTGGAGATATTAAATAGTATATGGTGATGATCAAAGGGGTGGTTGTACAGTTATACAATATCAAAAGTTCTTGCTAAACTACACCCTAAAGAATATGCTTATGATAAAGATCCATATCTCTGTTCCCTTTTACAATCTCCTTTTTAATTCTTACATATTTGTTTTAGGGAACAAAAAAGTACTCTGCTGAGAGGATCTGCTGAGATGAGCTGTCTCAATAAGATATAAATGGCCCTTCCTGTTTTCAAACAGTATACATTCCAGTCTAACTTATTATTCGTTTTCAACACAGACCTGTGGTGTTTGCAGGTATCGTCTTTTCAGTAGTTCTGGTCTTTTCAAGCACACCTACGACAACAGTAATATTACATCATGCGAGTGTGGTGGTTTAATTAGTAATTGATCTAATTTCAAACAGCAGTTGCAACATTATTTTGCATAGAAGAAAACATTTAATAATATGCAAAAATCTTACCATTTATGAAGGTTAAAACATTTTCTCTTCGGGCTTGAAAAGAAAGAAACAAACCAACAAAGACGTGTGTTATGCCTGTCCTATGTAATAAATAATATTAGGCACACAAATGTTGTGTAAACAGCATTTGATTACATTTTATTTCTGCTGACTGGTTTACCTCTGACTGGGGCTGTTACCACCATACTTGCAAACTGAATAATCAGAAGACAACATAGGAACCTGAAACAAACAAAAAACACAAGTAATTCACTGTATCTGTAAGAAATGTGGGTTTATAGTTCATATAAAAAAAACACACACACACAAATAAATGTATCACAATATATCGAAACTTACAGCTTCATTGTTGACTTCTGTGCAGCTGAGTCCACTGTTTGGCAGTGAGTGTGCTGGTGGGTTTTTATGTGCTGTCACTTTATCAGGCTTTTAACATTTAATAGTCTTGTTAGAGTTAATTATAGATTCTGAGAAGTATCAGATTGAGTTTAGGACAAAAACTATTTATTTGTGTTTAACAGTGCATGGCTTGCACGCAGGGAAGCAGCAATTAGAAAGCGAGTCTTGATGAGTTTACAAAGGTCTTTTCATTATATCAATACAAAATGGAAACAAATGTTCTAAACAACACTCCCACGAACTGGATTTGTCTTTCCCTTGTGTGGTGATTATAGGTGGTTGGTTACTTCAGGGAAATGCCTCTGGCTTTTTCTATTACTGGGGTAGCCTTTTAAAACATGCACAGACCATGTATTGTTTTGTGTCACTATTGTCCATTTATCCAGTGTATTCCTGTATCTGTTAACAAAGATCCTTTAAAACAGGCCCCACTGAAGATTTATCTGGAGAGCAAACTTCTGGTGGAGAGAAGTTTATAGAAGCTATAAAAAGGCAGAAATATCCTGAAACGCTTAGTTACAGAATAGTTTGTGTCTCTGACGCTATTATTTTATATTCGTAAAATGAGAGAATAAATATGTCGAACACTGCTTCTTATAATGTAGTCTCGATCAGCTCAAACTTTTACATCATGTCTGCATTAATCTGTATCCTACAAGCCTAGTGGCAATGCCGGGGGAGATTCATAGCAACTGTTTTCACGTTTTAACAAAATGCCAGCAAAACAATACAGCGAACACGGGCCTGCAATCACATGCAGCTAAATGTTTCTGCCTCAGTCAGACCTGTTGGTGGCAGAAGGAGCTGCAATCGCCCACATGAAAAAGAAAAAGGAGAGCGCCCTCTGCGGGAAAGTCTGTTCGCACTAAGCTCTTGATCTCAAGCATCGCCATATTGACGTCCCAACAACGCTGAGAGGTAATCGTGTTATTTGACCACAAATCGTCGTAGGTTTGAAACTACCAGTGGGTTTTTTGTACGTCAGGGAAACGTGGGAATAAGTAACATAATAAGTAACCGTGGTGCCATTGTGCTGCTCGATCATAGTGTTTGTAGGATGTTTTTTCAAGGCGTTGTCAGCCAGTTGCCTCGCCAGTCAGCAGGCTATTCACTCCCCTAGCCTGTTAGCTTAGCACTTTTTAGCTTAAGGAAATGTATTTTTCGAAGCTTGTGGCTTAACTGTACAGTAATGATGACCCATATAACGATGAGGCGACTATTTTAGCGCTTGTTGTTCATTTCTTGCCGTTACAGTCACATAAAGTAGTCTATAGCTAGCGGTAGTGACTTTGTAGCCGGCTTTTCCCTCCGCAGTTGACGGGCTAATGCTAGCTAGCTAGCTAGCTAGCATCAAACCAGCTGCCCGGTTTGCCTGATAGCTAACGTTAGCTGTTAGCTCCACTGCACTTGTGTAGGCCTTGGACCACAGATGTGCGTATACTCACCTTTTTGATTAAGTATTAAGCGGGCAAACAAGCCAAAGCCGAATGCGTCTTGTACCTGAGGCGGTTTGTCGATCGGCCTCTGCTTATAAACACACATATTTACCTTGTATAGCTTACCAGCCGTCTGAACTGGCGTACATTGATCGTTTAGTCTTATCGTGCTTGCTTAATTGAGATCATTGACTTTATTCAACCTACTTTCTTTCTTTTTTTTCCAGCAGGATATATTGCTTTGTTGTAGCCCCCAGTGATGACTGTATTGAACCCTGTACCTCCTGATTAGACTGGTTGGATGCCCCCATTTAACATTCAGGTTTCTCCATTTCACTCGTCACCATATTTAGCCACACTAGACCCCCAGATTTTAGTTTGATTTGATTTCTTTATTTATTTATTTTGATGTTTAATTGTATGTAATATATCCTACTGTATAAATTACTGTTACTACCTTCCTGTTGCATGTGACAAATGTTATACTTTTGAAATTCTTAATGAGATTTACATCCTATAAAAAGTGAAACATTTTTAAGTTAGCATATCTCTTAGGCTTTTACTCACATTTTTCAGTTTCACATAAGGTGTTGTGCAATCACTATGGCTACATAGTAGTAACCTCTCTTTTTTTTATATGTATGTCTTTGTAGCTTTCTTACCATAAAGGCATCTCAAGTGCTCCTGTTCTAATCAATTTATCACCATCTTCCTGGAGGAAATCTCCCAGGTATTATGTTCCCTTATATGTAATTTATTACAGCATATGATGAATATTCATTGCTTAGGCATTTCTTAATGTAGACAACATCTTTGTTTGTATTGTGAGTTTATGATCCTGAATTATGAATTTGAATTTGTGTTGTTTGCCTTGTCCTGTTATGTATGTATGTATGTAGGAAAGTTAGAGAAGATCCTGTGTAGAATATGTCTGGCCCTGTTCCAAGCCGTTCTCGAGTTTACCCTGATGTAAACACACAGAGACCCCGGGAATACTGGGACTACGAGTCCCATGTTGTTGAATGGGGGTAAGGCTTAGCAGAATTGTTGGCACATTAAATGTATTTGTTTTGCTTTTTGTTAACTGCAGCTCTTACTTTTCTTTTTTTTTTTAGCAACCAAGACGACTATCAGCTAGTCAGAAAACTAGGGAGAGGCAAGTATAGTGAAGTGTTCGAAGCCATAAACATCACAAACAATGAAAAAGTGGTCGTCAAAATACTTAAGGTATGGAGTCAGTCATATTAATCATGCATATGTTTTACACGTGTTTCCTGTAAAACACAGATATAACGTTGTGTCATTTAATTGGTGTGTGTACAGCCGGTCAAGAAAAAGAAAATCAAGAGAGAAATAAAGATCCTGGAAAATCTGAGGGGTGGCCCAAATATCATCTCACTCTTAGATATTGTCAAGGATCCTGTGGTAATTTTGTTTTCCTTGTTCTCCTACGCTTTAACAATTCAGGACTTGCATATGTGTAAGTTTTTTTTATTCCTAACCATAGATACTTTTTTTTTTTTCCCCTGCCTGTTTAGTCACGAACCCCTGCTCTGGTCTTTGAACATGTGAACAACACAGACTTCAAGGTAAATTTGTGCTTGTAATTTTGTATATGCTGTTTCCAAATTATTTTTTTCCTGGATGGCTCATTATTGTGTCCTTATCCTTTTTGTTTTTGTTTTTTAAACAGCAATTGTATCAAACCCTATCTGACTTTGACATACGGTTCTACATGTATGAAATCTTAAAGGTAATTATTTGTTTTGGTTCTTTAGCATTTTCTAGGAACATTATATGAAACTTTACTAATATATATAGATGTATATTTACTTAATTTTTTTACCTGCTAGGCTCTCGATTACTGCCACAGTATGGGGATAATGCACAGAGATGTCAAGCCACACAACGTAATGATCGATCACGAACACAGAAAGGTATTATCCCATGTCATATTTAGTTCTTGTCTTGTATCATCAACTATTTGTGCCTCCTAAAATCGATTCATTTTGATCATTTTAAACTTTCAGCTCCGCTTAATTGATTGGGGTTTGGCAGAGTTCTACCACCCGAACCAAGAATACAATGTAAGAGTGGCATCCAGGTACTTCAAAGGACCTGAACTGCTGGTAGACTACCAGGTGAGGCTGTTATGTCTGTTGCTATAGGTGTATGCATGAAAAGTTTGTTGAAATGCAACTTAATTTTCATATTGTCAAAGGAGAGTTTTTCTAATGCACTCATGAAAGCTGTTTCAAGCATTTCCATCTCATTCATTGCAGATGTATGACTACAGTTTGGACATGTGGAGTCTGGGTTGCATGCTCGCCAGCATGATCTTCAGAAAGGAACCTTTCTTTCACGGTCATGACAACTATGATCAGGTTTGAAGAATTATGTCTTTTCAATATCTGTTATGGCCTGAAGAGAGCAGAATTTGGGGTTGTAGTTTTTGAATATAAAAAATACTTAGTATTGCTGGTTTTACACAGCCAAAGCACATTTGTCATATACTCGATATTGTCAGCGTAGCAGCTTTGGTGGGGTTATGTAAATAGTTACTTAGCGAGCGCAGATATTTATTAACTTTTTGCAGTTTGGTGCACTGGGTGTGTCAGTTGTGCTATGGACTTTACCTGCCCCCACTAGAACATTGACTATGCAGTAGTAGCTCTCTGTATTTCTATTACTCATTTGGACTTCTACCTTAAATTAATGTGACACTACTGTTGAATAGAATTGACGTTGTGAGTTGAGTGGTGATAATTTCTGCTCCTAGCTTTTAGAGCTGTTTGCCCACACAGCTGCTCCACCAGGCACCTCTGCTCATTCTTATGTATTTCACTTTTAGCTTAAACTGTAGACTTACATCCCAAATATAAAAAAACGATTCACAGTGGTCGATCACTATAGGCTGACGTCTATGACATGTACATGTATTCATTTGGTAGACGCTTTTTTCCAAAGCAACTTTTAAGTGAGGTACAAAAACAAATGTCTGGGAGCATACATTAAAGGTAAAGTACTGTAAGAAGAAATATTTAAGTTTCACACACAGTGCAAAGGTTTTTTAAAAAATATGTTTGTTTTTTTTTTGTTAATGTTACAATTCTGGCTAATATAATCTCAAACCTAGGTCAGGAGCTGTTTTGGAGCGAAATTGGTGCGGAACATAAAGCTGCACAGCCCGCGTCCTGCTCTCACACTCCTTTGCTCACGTGCTCTGTAGTACACAATAACATTTTATTTTTCAGTGATCCTCACTCTATCAAGCTCTAAATATTTTTGGCTTACTTTTGCAAACAGATTAGATTAATCATTTTAGACTTGTCTAATAATAGTTGTTGATTATTGCGAATTAGTATTTACATTGAAAAAGCCAAGCGAAATCCAGTGAGGTTTGATAGATAGAAAATCTGAAACATGCTCACTGTTAATTTTACAAGATTTTTTATTTTTATAATTTAATTTTTTTATTATCTATATGTATACATTTCAAATAAATCCACAGCTTTATTAACTTTAACATTACAAAGTGCATTGGGATTCAGTTCCCTCTTTTCAGTACTCTTTTATTATTTTATAATTCAACAGATGCCCAGCTGTACTGTGTTAATTGATAGTTTTCTGTATCTTCTAATTTACAGCTTGTGCGGATTGCGAAAGTACTTGGCACCGAGGACCTGTACGACTACATTGACAAGTACAACATTGAATTGGATCCACGGTTCAATGACATCCTGGGAAGGTAAGACACTGAGGCTCTTTGACCCTAATAAATCAGGGTTTGAGCTGACAAATGCCTCACATTACTTAATCCATGTTTTAATCTGTGTTTTCTTCTCTAGACACTCCCGCAAACGGTGGGAAAGGTTTGTGCACAGTGAGAACCAGCACCTGGTGAGCACAGAGGCTTTAGACTTCTTGGACAAACTGCTGCGCTATGACCATCAAGCCCGCCTCACAGCCAGGGAGGCCATGGATCATGCCTACTTCTGTAAGATTTTTTTTCCTTTTGTTGATCATCTTGGAAATACATGGAAGCAATAAGTTCAAATTCAAACAGAATTGCTTACCTATTGCTTCCTTGTATTGCCTCAAGCCGAAATTGAGCGTGGTATTTACTTACTCGATTTTGTATTTGTTGAATGAGGTGCTCAAATCTACTTTTGTTCTTAGATCCCATCGTTAAAGATCAGGGAAGGGGGGCCACTCCTGGAGGGATGGCTGCCACCTCCACACCAGTCAGCTCCTCAAGTATGATGGCCGGTAAGACATCAGCTCAAAATCAGTGGTCCTGGCCTTTTTATTTGCTTCTGTTGCCGAGACGGTTATAATCTCTGTTTTGCAGTCAAAGAAATAGTAATGTTTTGAGAGGACCATTTAAAATAGTTACAATTAAAGTTATGTCTAAATTTAGAAAGTGATGACATGTAAATGTAAGCATGTCCAAATGACTAATGAGCCTCCTGTCTCTCCTAGGCATCACCTCAATGTCCTCCTCACAGCCACTGGCTAACATTGCTGGATCACCTGTCATCTCTGCCCCCAACACTCTGGCCACACAAGTTCCTGCAGCCACCGGGGCTCAACCCTGAAACCGCTTCCTTACCCATGTTTATGTGTGCTCATGGCCATGTCCCGCCTAGCAGTCACTGCGGCCCAGGGCCATGGCTCCCCTTTTTATGTTGAAAATAACAAAGAAGATTTAAATTGCTTTTCACATTCAGTTGTATTTTGACACCTGGACTTGACAGAAATGTATTGTTGCACCTGTCAGGATTATTAAAACTAATTTGGGTGTGTTATTTGACAATGCCATTGTCTAGAAATTCTAATAAGATGTAGACATGAACAGAATGGATAATAAAATTTATTTTGTATGTTCCAAATATACAGTCTTGCTTGAAACTGTTTGATGGGGATCCTGCTGTATCACACTGTGAACCTTTACACAACTTCACAACACAGAGTCAGGAATCTGGTTTGCCCCACCTAGCAGTGATTGCTGATCGCACACAATGTAATGTGCAGGAGGTGTTGGTGTTTCGAAGTTGTTAGATGCTATCGTTCTTTAATTGGACTTTTGTAGGTATACTACAGCTACTGTCAGGTTGCATGCACCCAATGCTGAGTATCACAGGGTCTATAGTTTGCCAATTTTATGTTACTTTCACTTCTGTATGTGTATGTATATGTTCATGTTTGTTTTTTATGAAGTCTCTTACACATGATTTTGATTACATAGACGATTTTGTAACTTTTTTGTTTTATGTTGGGAGGAGGCATCAGAAAAACAACTTCAAAAATAAACAATTGAAACAGGGTTTTGCAGGCACTACATGTTATTGACTATACACGTCTGTTCGCTAGTTCGCACTGGCAATATGCCGTGTGAGTGAAATCTAACGACAGTGTAGTTTGCGTGTCCAAGGAATTTATTTTGGTGCCAAATAATTAATAGTGTGATTTTAGGTCTTTGCTAATATATTTGCATACAACTCGTTTGGTTAGCTTGAGCAAGGTGAGAATGTGTAATATAACCTTTTTTACAGATGTGAGAGCACTTACTGATTTTAGTGGCATTATGGGTACACTATTTCTACACGGATTAAAAAGAAGAAAGCTGAATGTATGAGTAAGAGCAGTGAGGCCCATTCAGAGCACATTTTTTTCTGTCTGCTGGTCAGATCTGGGTGGTGGGAATGGGCATGTGGACAAAAGTTGCAACTAACCACAGTAAAGTGTGGGGTGAGTTTACGTGACTGGGATGTGCTTTGTTAAAAGACAGAAAATAGCTACTACAAACCAGGCTGTGTATAAAACGATCGTGGCTTTCCCTGAGTATAACAAAGTTATAATTACACACCTAAATGGCTCCAGCACATAACCCATGCAAAAAGGCTCAGGGCCAAGAGGTCAACAAGTTTTCACAAAGAGACCTCTGTGTGTACATCTACTATTCAACATGGTATAAACCTGTAGTGGTGAAAACTAACGAATCTATGTAGAGCATCTTAAAGCTACAGTCCTTTTGTGACACTATCATTAGAGCTTTTTTAGATCAGGTGACCCCCAACCATTAGGATTTATGGTGCATTCAAATACTTCTCAAATGTCGGAAATCACAAATATTGAATAAAACTTTATTAAGCTTGACTAAATTTAGTGAGTCTGTGGTTCCTTTATTACAGTGTCATCTGCAAGACATCGCTGTAAGTAACTGAAATATTTATTCAAGTTGAAATTGCCTGCAATGCACAAAATTCAAGATATCGAGATTAATCCAAGAAACAACCCAAAACAACTGTTACGTAAAAACGTGTTTTCACATTTACGACAGTTGCCAAGGCAGCATTTGTCGCGCCCTGTGACACACCCCGCCTGCAGCAGTTTTTAAGCTGTTGGTAAAAGTGAAGTTAACTTTAGCTAACGTGGGTCAACAATGGGAAAGGTAGTCTTCATCTCACTAGCAGTAGCTGCATTAGCAGCGCTGTTCGGAGAGAGGGTTGTCAATTTAAGGTAACAGCAAGCAGTTATATTAATACTCAAGCGTTTCAGCGTTTGCTTTCTTGTTTTTGTGCGGGAAAGTATGTTTTGTTGTTGCCACCAGCTCACATGTCATTGTGTGTTGAAAACATGGCAGGAAAAGGACCTTCGCCTCCAGGGAGCTCGTCCAGAATCATCTCCCAAACTGTGTTGCGCTGAAGAATCTGGGTAAGTGACGCAGAACTAAATCAAAATGAACTTAAAAAAACATTAAAAATATTTAACTGTGCTACCATCGTTCTTTTAGATTATGGGTCGGAGGACATAACGATCCTTGGGAATGGGCTAGCCTTTATCAGCACTGTAAGTAACTTTATTTAACTTGTAGAGCAGCCAAGGCTACCGTTATGCCCTGAAGTAAACACGCCTTTAATAGAAAAACAGGGTGTAACCAAGAACACAGGTCCTGTCAATATTAAATATCACAAAATTACAAACAAGTAGTGTGTGTGTGTGTGTGTGTGTGTGTGTGTGTGTGTGTGTGTGTATACATTCCCTTAATAAATGAAATCATTTAAAACAGCATTTTGTATTTACTTTGGTTATCTTTGTGTAATATCAAAATTGGTTTGATCTGAATCAAAGTGTGACAAAAAAAAATAAATCAGGAAAGGGGCAAGTACTTTTTCACAGCACTGTGAATATACGTGTATATGTCAGACTTATACCTTGTATCATTTACAGCACATATAATACTGTATACTTATAGTAATATTTCTGGCACCACATATGCTGCAGTACCTACATACTCATACTAATATTATCTGTAAATAATGTCTTTGCACTTCTGATTAGATGGTAACTGCATTGTCTCTGTACCTTACATTGAATCTAATCTAATCTAAAAAGTTTAATATGTCAATCAGCGCCTTTGATATGTGTTACTTAACATTGTTATAGTTTTACCCTAGTTGTTTAACATAGCCTCAAAGAAATATTAACTAACTAAAACTAACTGCTTTTCTCTTAAAATATTATATCATCTTCAAAAATGCAGGCAAATGTAGTTTAGCTACTCTCTTCTCATATGAGTCTAATCTTGCAATCCACTGTCCCTTATGAGTGAGTTTTATTTTTACACAAAGTATGGTGTAATAATTTCTAATCTGTATAATTTAAGATATATTTTTATATCACAAGGGTCTGAAGTATCCTGGACTGCCATCCTCTGATGTGACAGGAAAGATCTTTACCCTGGATGTAAATGATCCTCGGCTAAAGCCAGTGGAGCTTCGCATGCCAAGAAACTTTGATCTGGAATCATTCAACCCTCATGGCATTAGTGTATACACGGATCCAAGTGGTAAAAAAAAAAACAAAAAAAACCTTTCCACACATTTCTACACTATAGCATTTAAAGTGCATAGCTGTGTTTGTATTTATCAACACATACACATTGATGGCAAAATTTCATTTTTAATATTTTTTTGTGTGTGCATGCAATGTATGTGGACAAACCTGATGTGGTGATGTTGCCAAAGAGCGTAGCCAAGATTAACAATTACAGATATGATTCTGATGCATGCACACACACACCTTTCAGTTCTGTTTGTTTTGTTCATTTTGTTACAATGCTTTCCTTGTTTCTCATCAGATGATACAATATACCTCTTTGTTGTCAATCATCCTCATCACAAAAGTCAAGTAGAGCTATTCAGATTTGTTGAGGACGACCACTCCCTGGTGCATCTAAAAACTATAAAACATGAGCTTCTCCACAGGTACAGTTTGGTGTTCAATGTATTTCTAACTTCACCAGAAATTTACTGTGTAGAAATATGTAGTCACTTTATTAAGCTTTTCTATGTCATAGTGTAGTTGTACCAAAACATATGTATGCTCTAGTAAGTGAAATAATTATTGCATGTATGTAATAAATACATTTTCAATTCTAATTTGTCTTTCCAGTGTAAACGATATTGTTGCTTTGGGAATAGATACCTTTTATGCAACCAACGATCACTACTTTACCAATGAAATCCTTAAAGGTTACGTGGAACCTCTTCTGGGACAGCCCTGGGCCAATGTTGTGTACTACAGTCCTAACGATGTCAAAGTGGTCTCTGAGGGTTACTACTGTGCAAATGGCATCAATCTGTCACCAGACAGAAGGTAGGAATGATCTGCATTCTGAAATGGTCGTTCATGTTTGCAATGTCTGAATTTCTTCATTTAATATTTTCTCATATTCTCATTTGTAGACATATATATGTGGTGGATATATTTGACCATAATGTGCATGTGTTGGAGCGAAAAGAAGACAATGCATTGGTGTCAGTGAAGGTAAAAAACAAAATATTGTGTTTTTCTGTGTAATGAAATGTATTTTACTTGTGGAATAACCCTTTAACTATTATTTTTAAGTATAAAAGAGCTATTTCTATGAATTTCTGTATGTAAAGATTGATTTTACGCCTGGCGGTGGATGAATCCAGAAGCATGACATTAACATGAATGTTTTGTGGGATTTATATCACAGTGTAGCAAATGAAAGCTAAGTCTGTTATGAGATAATGAAATAGGCGTTGACTACAATAAATGCTAATGCTGTGATTTCATTAACGTTTTTTTGTTTTTAGTTTGTTAAATTATAAATATTGGCATCAGATGTTTGTGAGACACAACAGTATCACCATATCTTCTGAATATAATGGCACCAAGACAGAATGACAATAAATTATCCAGCTCTAGTTATCATGACTTTGAGAATAAATGCAAACTTTCTATGCCACAATTATCTAAATATTGTGTTTTCTTTTATGTATTGTGACAGTTGTTTGTTGTCAAAAAAAGCTGTTACTTTAGATCAACAGTTGCATAGTAAAGTGTAATGTAAAGTTCTGTAAATTGTCATGTAGACTGATGATAGACAGTAAAGTACTAAATCAGGTGATGTTAGATGTATTTTTAGGTAACCAAAGCACCACAGTGACTGTATAATGACAGCCTTGTCTCTGACACCTCACCAGTCTGTGCCTGTGGGTTCACTCTGCGACAATGTTGAGGTTGATCCAGAAACTGGTGACCTGTGGTTGGGCTGTCACCCCAATGGATGGAAAGCTTTGATGTTTGATCCCAAGGACCCACCAGGATCAGAGGTTTGTCTGTTTGTGTTCTCCAGACGGTAAAGAATTAGATGTCTGACAACAAAAACTTTGTTACTATATTTGTACATCTGTGTATATTTACATCTATATTCTCTTTACCTAAGCAGAAATCTGTTTGGCTAAACAGAGTCCGTCTTTCTCATGATTCTGTTCTCCTCAGGTTATCCGCATCCAGAAGATTCATTCTGATCAGCCAGTAGTGACTCAGGTGTATGCTGACAACGGCCAAGTGATCATGGCCTCCTCTGTAGCAACTGCCTATGGAGGAAAGTTGCTCATTGGCTCAGTGTTTCATAAAGCCTTGGTCTGTGATTTGAAATAGGCACTGACTCTTTAAACTGTGATTTTCAATAAGCAAAAGAATTCTAGGAAAAAGTGAAAATCTAGTGAAGTTCAAGACATTGTTATTTTTGCATTAACATATTTAAAAGCAGTTAAAACACCGAAATTGCTGAAATCCCCAGAAACCCAAAGCACAGTAAAATAGGCACTTGAAAATATTTTTCCCACTCAGACATTTAAAAAAATCTATATTGTTGTTTTGTTGTATTGTTAAAGGTAAATGCTATTATAGCTATTGTTGAAAAATAAAGAGTGAAATATTTTAATGTATTTGACTGTAAATGAAATAAAGAGAGTTGTATTACAACTGTACTGTAGTTACATTGTTTAATAAAACATGCACTAAAACCTAATTTTATGAGGTTAAGTACACACAAAATAAAAGCTACTACAAAAAATACTTCCTCCAGTATTCTTATCATAATTCAAGTCCCACTAGTCATATTTTGTTTTCCTAGTAATCAGAAGCTCCACCTTTTTTGGGCTCAGCATTACTTTGGACCTACTGTACATATGCATATATTGTGCACATACAACATCTTGATTAGTTCCTAGATTTCCTAGTTTCTTTTAGTCTTCTAAGTTTGACTATTCTATACAAAGGTGTTCTGACACATGCAATGTGATTCAGTACAAATACTGACTCGAGTTAAAAAGCAGTTAAATGGATGTGAAAAATTACTTGTTTTTCTTTGGGATAATTATGACTGGAATAGCTTATCCGGGCTTCACTATCATGTAAGGTCATAAATATAGAAACATAAATCTCATGTAAGGTAATGCTGCTTCCTGAAAAGTACCCTTTAGCTCCACCATTGGTACAGCTGAGTATATCTACTTTGAATCTGTTCCTAGGAAACCTTTGACTTTTAAACATGGCTGCCGTGAAGAAAGTACTACTCGCTGCTGCTGTAGCTGCATTTGCAGCTTTTATTGGACACAGATTTCTTAAACTAAAGTAAGTATTTATTATTTTTGAAGTAAAAGAGACCGTGTTAGGAGTTGCAGTAAAGATTTTTAGTATTTAAGTTTTGCTTACCACAGTAACGTGAACATGCAGAAAAGGAACGTTTTACAAGTTAATCTGTATCTATGTTTAGATTTTGAAGCTGTAAGTTATGGTAAACTGGCAGGTTTTGCTTTTTAAAGACATATTTAATATTCTCTGCAGGGAAATGACCCTTTCTTCCAGGGAGGTGCCTGTGAAAAAGCTCAACTGTCACTATTTAATGAACATTGGTATGCATTTCTGGCTTCATGTTCATGTTAATGTCTTAATATTGAAATTTACAAAAGTCAAAAACGTTTTGTAAACTAGTCATGTTTTAGAGATTTTGGTCCATTATGTGCATAAACTGATAGCTGAAGAGTTTGAAGTGAAGTAACTGACAGTAGGTCGAGTGTCAGCAGTACTTGTAAATGATAAGTGTTTGTCTGCTTTGTTTTGTACAGAATATGGGGCAGAGGATATAACAGTAACTAAAGATGGGCTGGCCTTCCTGAGCACAGTATGATATGATTAACATCACTGTAAAGCCATAAGAAGTTACATAAATGTGAATTATATTTTACTTCTGTAATGAGTCTTCACCAGATTAGTTTATTTTGTGATTACAACTGTGTTGTCTTATTTCTGGATTAACTGTTTCTGTAATAACTTCTCTAAGCAAAGTCCAGATCTACAGAGGTCTCTTACATGCAGTGTTTCTCACTTAGGGATTGAAATATCCTCCATTACCTTCATTTTCTGATGAACCTGGCAAAATATATATGTTGGATCTGTTGCTCCCAAAATCAACTCCAGTGGAGCTGCAAATCAAAGGAAAACTGGACTTGAGTTCATTCAACCCACATGGCATTAGTATATACACTGATGAAGCAGGTGACGTGCAAATTAAATGCAGTGTCTTTGTACTACAGAGAAAAGAAACCTGTGCATGTAATGATTACACTTAATTAATGTTGAACAACCTTACACAAAGTGGGAATTCAATAAAATATCAACTTTAATTAATTCAGGCATTACAGAAGAATTATACACAAATTATACACAAATACATCCATTCATAAAGGCCACAGTAAACTATGATATAACTATGATGCAAAATGTTACGGTAGAAAATAAGCAAGTTTATGAGACACCAGTTGTGATAACCAAAGATTTCCTGCATATTGTATGGCAGATGATTTGTTGACTAAACATTATTAGTGTATTGCAAAATTGAAGTTGATATTTGACAGTATTATTATAATTGTATTGCTACAGATGCTGTATGTAACCAAGCTATGGTGTATGTGTTAGTATGTGTTTTTAAAATTACTGGTGAGGTAACCCAACATCAAAAACACCAACAACCCCCAAAGTACCCTCTTTTAGTGCAAGTTTTTGCCTGAGAAAAATATGTAACGTGATTTTAAAATATACAGTACAGCATTTTTATGGATTTTACTCTACAGTCTTAGAATTTTGAATTTTTGAAAGCAGAAAACTGTAACAAAAATTATTCAATACACATAAACATGTAACAAAAAACTAAAATAAGAAAAAAAACAAAAGCAATACAAATGAAAGTAAACACAACAAACAAACAAACAATATATAGTTATAATTCTGTAATCCCTTCATGAAATCATACCTAAATGTGGCTCCCTGTGTTTTCTGCAATAACCATTTCATCTATTTGCATTCAGTAATTACCTCTCTAAATACTAGTTTGGCAGTGGTGGAATCCACCAAGGGATTTGCAGGAATGCAATGTATAATCCAGTGCAACTGTTTGAAACTTGAGTTATATCAAATTCACTCTATACACTATATACACTACAGTATTACTATAAGTTACTGCTACAGCTAACCCAAACCTTTTTTGCTGCTGTTTTGTCGCATTAAAATACTTTATTTTGACAAACACCATGTTTTACATTGTGAAGCAGCCACAGAAAACAGTGTATTTGTCAGATGTTAACACTCACTATAACTGTTAATCAAAAATATTACAATTTAAGTAAAACCTGAAATTGCAATGATATGTAAGATGAGAAGGCATTATTAAGCATTGACATGAAAAGCTCAACCATACTTTACTTCATTGCAGATGACTCTGTATACTTGTTTGTTGTCAATCACCCTCAACACAATAGCCAAGTAGAAATCTTTCGCTTTGTTGAGGAAGACACACTCGTGCACCTTAAAACTATCACACACCCCCTCCTCCACAGGTATGTACTGTATAATCTTTCATATTATTACATGCTTTACATAGACAATCAACATGTTTTCGTATTCAACTTGTCTTTCAGTGTGAATGATATTGTTGCTGTTGGAGTAGAGAGCTTCTACGCCACAAATGATCACTACTTTTCCAATGATGCACTTCACTTTCTGACCATCATCCTGGGTCTGCCCTGGTGTGACGTGGTGTACTACAGTCCAGAAGAAGTGAGGGTGGCAGCCAGTGAATTTTTGTCTTCAAATGGCATCAACATATCTCCTGACAAACGGTTATTCTCAGTTAATTTAAGCAATCACAAATAATGTACATGTACATTAACGCAACAACAATGTGTCCCTTGTGTAATTCCAAAATAATAAAATACTTTTTTGCAGGTATATATATGTTTCAGACATCCTAGACCATGAGATAGATGTTTTTGAGAGACGAGAAGGGGAACAGTTAGTGTACATTAAGGTAATACAGTGTTTTCTTCTTTTCTGCAAACAAGAAGTTAAACAATCTGTTCAGCATTTTGGGAAGTGAGCTTTTCTGCAGACTTGTATAGTAACATCCATCTGTCAGCTTAATATAAAGTTACAGCCAGAAGCTGATTTACTTGGTTTAAACAAATGCTTGTTCTTACACATTAGTTTTAAACAGATTAAACACAGAGACATTTAATTACTAAACTTGGTTGGTGGATTTTTTTGCATCTGTACAAAGCCTGGCTAGCTGTGTCCCAGATATGACTCTAAACATATTTGTTTTATGTTTAACATACAGTCATTAAATTGGTATCATGTTTGAAAATCTAACGCAAAGAAGCATAAATCCCAAAATGCTGAATCATCACTACTACTGTGTTTGTTGAGAATTTTAAAACAATGTGCTGTGCTCTCATTTTGTATCAGTACAGTTGTTCTACAGGCCACAGTGTAACAGTCTGTAATGTTATCTCACTCTATGTCATGTTCCCAACCAGTCTGTACTTGTTGGATCACTTTGTGATAACATCGAAGTTGACCACATGACAGGTGACGTATGGCTGGGCTGTCATCCAAATGGCATAAAATTGTCAAAGTTTGACCCTGAAGATCCACCTGGCTCAGAGGTTAGTGTAAACAATTTGATACCTTAATCACTTAATTGTTTTGATTTGCCTCATAATTTATTTGTTTCCTGTAGGTCATCCGAATCAAGAACATTCTCTCAGATCATCCAGTGGTGAGCCAGGAATACACCGACAATGGCCATGTGCTCATAGCTTCAACTGTAGCAGCTCCCTATGAGGGAAAGTTGCTTATTGGCTCTGTTTTTCATAAAGCCTTGCACTGTGATCTGAAATAATATGTGTATTCTGTATGATTAATCAATAGAAATGCTGTAAGAAAGATCTGGATGGATATGCCATTAAAAAAATAAACTCTTTATTGACTGTTTTCAAAGAGTGATGTTTTACCCAATACATGCACTGGTGTATTGTGTACTGCTTAAAATGTTAATAATGAATAATGCATAAATTAATGTCATTGTAAAGTGGGAAACTGTCTGACAGTGCAGCCGCTCTATCGTTCTTTGTCTTGATACATAACATGTATGTTATATTTTCATACAAAGCTCCTTCCTTTAAGCCAGGCTGGCTAGTTCCACAATTTTGGTAAAGATGAAGGAAGTTTTTGAAATGCCTTTACTTTTTTTTTTACCCTTTATCATTTAACACATCTTCCTCTTCTACCTTGCATATTGTAAACCTGGTCCCCCCACCACCAGGATGTTGGACATTCTCTTCTTTGGTAGCAGTTTTGGTAGGCACAGCGAAGGTGATATCATCAGTTTCAGAATCAAATGCACTGTCCTTGTTCTCTTCATAAGTTATCCTCACACATTCAGCAGGTTCAGCGTCTCCATTACTTCCTTGTATTAGAGGAGATTCCTCATCTTGATCATCGTTGTTCGTATCAGTATTTGCATTGATGAGGAGTTCACAGAAACTGATCCTGCGTCTGGGCTTTGGCGATTGCTCAAGGGTCTGAATAGCCAAGATATCGCTGCAGCTCTTAGAGCGATTTATGTTTTCTGCTGGCTTTCTTAACTTCGCAGTAATTCCAATCCCCTTAATGACTGTGCTGTAGTCCTCCTGATTCTCAGATAGGAATTTGAAGATGTCAATAACAGTCGGCTTTACGTCTGGGTCGTGTTTGACTTCTATGGGCTGGGGTTCCTCATTATGATCGTGTCTGTGCCTGTGTCTTCTTTTCTTTAGCACTTTGTGGGCTTCCACTACCATGTGTACATTCCAGCTGAAGAAAAGAGAGAGCCAGGCCAAACCCATGTAGATCCACAACTCTGCAAATACTCGGTACAATCTGGGGTATTCTATGTTTGGATTTACACCTGAAAGGAGAAAAGATGCAGTGGCGTGACTTTTATAGCAAAAGAAAAAAAAAAGGC